>JBBJLS010001862.1:0-16611 GCA_037577275.1 Bryconaethiops microstoma
AAAAAAAAAAAAAAATATATATATATATATATATATATATAGATATAGATAGATAGATCGATATAAACCTTGCAATAAGAATTGTACAGACTAATACACACAAAAAAACATCAAAAGTTGTTTCTTAATGCTTCTCATTGTAAATTACAAAAATGAAGATCCACAAGAAATCTGGTTGTGGAACTTCATTTTTACAACAGTCCAGTTAACTGAGTTAACTGGACAGCTGTATCATCAGTACAAACATGTTTTTTATACATGTTTGTCATTTGTATGCCTCATATGTTGTGTTTCTGTTATTTAGACAGGGACCTGTAGTCATCAACTAAATTGACCAAGATGGCCACATTAAATGATTACATAAGGCACAACATAAAAATGTCCATGTCCATGAAACAGTTCTAAACCATCCCAAAATTAGTGTGGTTCCTCAGTACAGTACAGACAATGACTAACCCATAGGAAAACGCTGGAGACTATCATCATCCTTTGTGTAGCGTGAATCAATAGACTCAGTCATACTGGACTGAAACTATTGTGAAACTGATTCAATTAATGCCCTGTTGTCATCCATCATCCATCTTGTAATCATAGCCGAGCTTGTGGGAGAATACGTGAGTGCACAGTTCATGTGTTTAGGTGTACAAAACTTGTTCTCTACGCCCTCTGCGCAACTATTCAAATTCATGTCCTTCAGTCTGTCTAAGAACTCCTGCAGGAGTTGGCGTGGCAGAATGTTTTTCACTTTTCCAGGACTTTTATCACTCCAGACCTTCAACATCTGGTACTGAGCATCAGCAAAGCAGCAGTTATCTTTCGCTGCTCTGTCTATGTCCTGCTCAGAAACGTTTAGACGACGCATCAGTTCCTTAAAGCGGTTGACAGGGATCTCATCCATCACAAAGTAGAAAAATTCATGAACTAGAGGAGAGCGAGAGAGAGAGAGAGAGCGAGAGAGAGAGAGAGAGAGGCATGGAGAAAAAGTAGGTGTGAGATGAACAAGAACACTGATGCCAACACTAATGTTAATGTAATGTAAACTACAAGAGTAGTTCATATATATATATATATTTCACATTTATACAAGCAACATACACATACCTTTGATCTCTCTTGGGACGCAGTCTGGTAACATCTTTTCAAACTCGGGTTTCTCATTGCTTTCGTCAAAACTTTCATCAGCTTTGCTTATCGTGAGCACTGGAATCTTTGTGAACACTGTGAACTCGTTGTGAGCTTGTTGTGAGCACTGTGGGGAGTATACATAAATAGAAGTGAACTGAACAATACAGCTATACATATTTATCAGTTTTTGTCTGAACAAGCTTTGAATTTATAGGCATTGAGGATTCGATGGTATACTGTCAACAAGAATTAACATACACATTCTCAGAATCTTCCTTTAACAGTAGGTTGCAAAAGTGAAGGCCGGCTGCTTGCACAGCATATGCTGCCATAAAAGCCATGATCATATTCTCTCTTTCAAATACAGCTTTTGTGATGAAGCCACTTAAACAGTAAAGAGGTATCAAATAGGAATGACCATTTTAACCAGTTTTTGTTGAAGTTTACTTTTAGTTAGTTAACTGGTTCAATAGAGCAGTACGTATCCACATTAATTTCAGTATACTCTGGAGTAGGTTTTGCATTCACTCTACCGGTTTCTCTGAGACTGGGATTAAGGGGGTTCGCTTCATCTTGTCCTTCCAAAGTTTGTATCCCAAACCGGCAACAATACCGATCGAAATTCCTGTGATAGAAATTAGGATGGCATCTGAAAATGAAAACCAAATGAAAAACACAGTTCGTCAAGTTGGTCAAATTTGGAGGTTAATAAAGCGCAGCCATTGATTCTAATAATGACTCAAACAACTCAACTCAAACACTGTGGTGGCAGCTTGAACTAAGTAGGGAAATTCCACTGATTGATCATTTTTGTTTATGTGAAGGGTTTACTTTTAGGGCTTGGTACTGAAGAACTCAAAATATTTACTTTATTCAAACCCATGGAATGTCCATGAACCAGCAATGGGTCTTTTCAAATACGTATTTCTAGAACTTCAGAATAACTCAGTTATATAGCGAGAAATAGTTTAGTGATCAGTGCCAGACCTTGCCAAGAAGAAGCAGTTGGCACAGCATTAGTGAGCGGGGAGGGAGGGAGGGAGGCACTGGTGGGAGGGAGGCACTGGTCTGGACACTCCTCACTGCAGCTGGAAAAGAAAACCAAGCACTTTTCAGAACTACTCTTTTGATACATCATTATAAATACCTTTACTGCTTTACTTAAACACATTATTTAAAGCATGTTTGGAGTTCAGACAATAAATAAAAGTACTCTATATTTTGAAAAAATCAATGTTTCTTTTGTGAACAACTATAAATATATTTACATGCTGAATTGTTTGCCTGACTTACATTAATACAGAATTACATTTAATTACCAGTGCAGCACTTTGACATAAACCTATTTTCAGAAAATTTAGGGCTGTCACAGTAACCCGATTAAACCACACATGGCCATTTGCTGCTGGATAACTTTGTTCCTTCAGTAAGTCAAATGATCATTTATCACAAACTGCACTGTGGGTTTACACTGTTTTTGTCTGAAAATATGTACAAATTACATGTAGAACAAAAAGAAACACTTTATTCATGGCACTCAACTCATAGTGATAGCCCTAATTTGATCTAGTTAATAGATGACATCCTGGCCAAATCAAACCTCTGATCAGTCAAACACACCACTCACTTATTGCATGGTCTGCAGAGATTCTTGTTCACCCGGTAATATGAGTCTTTGCAATCACACTGAGCGTTGTTCTTCCCAGCACCTAATAAAACATGGAAACATCAACCTGACTGATTACAGCAGAAATACTGACCCAAAAACTTTAGCATACAATGGGTTGGTTTCCCCACCGCAGATTAAGCCCAAACCTAAGACGTAAAGAGATTATTAATGGTAAAATCGCACAAGCATTGCACTTTGGTCAAAGTAACGAAGCCAATATGAAAAAGATTGTGTGCGTGTGTGTGTGTGTGTGTGTGTGTGTTTAGCATCCCCTGCTGAGTCACTGCTAGGAAGGAGGGAGGGGGGGAAACAGGAAGGATGAGAGAGAAATAGATAGAGAGATACAAACAGAAAAAGAAAAAAGACACTTACATTTTTGGATTATTTCCTCTCCTTCTCCACACTTTTTGCAGCGTTCACAAGACCATGTATTGTCATTTATATCCCTCCGGTAGTATTCAGGCTTACAAGCACACACTGTATCACTATAGTGCATACATGGTGATATCTCATCTTCATCTGTGAGCAAGGGATGTATGCAAAGATGAAACAGAGAAGGATGGGGGAACAGTGAGTACTGGAATTAAGGTCCTTATTTTGAATCAGTAGTTACATGAATAAGTGATACATATTGTACGTAAAGGCTTGCCATTACTTTTTTTGCATTGGCGGCATGTGAAGCAATTGTGGTAGTAGTTTGTGTTCTCCATGTAAGTTCCATTGTCGCATTTTTCACATTTGGACCTCATACCCTTTCCTGGGCACTCTCCCGTCAGTTTGAATCCTATAGAGGCAGACAGTGGGACGCATACGATCAAATCTGAATCTGAATGTCCCCATGCTTGCTTGCTCACTCTGGCACTTTAGCAAGATACTCTCTTCACCGGTCACAGGCCACATCCTCAATTCATAGCTCTTTTACGAAATACTCAGACTACTACACTGGCTAAGGTACCTGGAGAACATTTGTTACAGCAGATCCCATTTTGATTTCTGTACTCGTCCTCTGCACATTCTTGGCTGGTTTCATCTCCTGGTCCATTTTCCGGTTTTGGTATGGCATATGTATGCCTTAAAAGAAGCTGAAAATATATTACAAATTAAACAAAAGTTAAAAATACATTAAAAGGTGAATCATGTACATTGAGCAACATTTGAGCAAAACCTGAAAACTACAAAAATCGCTGTTTGAATTGTTTGAAATGCCCCAGTGAGTTAAATGTCTTACCAAGAAAAACAAAATACATGACATGCAATTCATCCTCCGTTTGTTTCTCTCATGCCCAGCATCCATCCTGGCATGAGGTTTTAGCTCACTCCATTAAAATATGCAACAACACTGAGCAGACACAAGAACAAAGACAAATGGGTGAGAAATAAACCATACATGTGAAATGCCTCATAAATAGGGTGACATCAGGTAATGTGGGGAACTTCAACTTAGTGCCTGGTTCTGTTGGCTAATAGCGACAAATGTCACTTCGATGCTACTGTATTTTTGCGCTGAATATGAATTGATGTGACGTTATATGTTGAAGTAGCTGCAGTTTTCAAATCCAATACAACAAAAAGCTCTCAGTTAGTATACCAAATGTCCAAAAGTATCCAGACAGCCTTTCTACTGCTGCTACTTTAAGGTGAACTCATTGCTGACAACTTCAGTGTGCACACACAGTTCGTATACTCTCCATAAGAAAGCATTGCTAATTGAATGGGATGCTGTGGACACCATGCCCAGGGCCATGCTTCTGCTAGAGGGGTACATGGCCCCCCTGCACTGGGCCGTTTAGCAGTGAAACTGCATTCTCCTGAGTGACTTCTAATGAGTCCCATTAAAGAGCTTTGGGATACGTAAGAGATGGGATTGTAATTCCAGAACTTTTCAAATAACATCAGTAACTAAGCTCACTAATGCACGCCTCACAGCAATGTTCCAACATGTAGTGTAAAGTCTTCTTACCAGAAGAATAAAGGCTGTTACCGTAGCAAAGACAGTTTAGTGGGACACATTCCATTAACAGCCTTTATAACAAAAAACTGGCCCAGGGAAGCCAAGCTGCTAAAACAGGGCACTTTCAATTCATTATTTTCAGCCTGGGCTGCTTTTTGGATGAAGCGCAGTGTAGAACAGCTAATCAGTTAATGTACACACATGTTACATATATTAAAAGAACAGGAGCAAACACTAACAATTATGACTCAATTTATGACAGGCGTGAGCGTGCAGCAGCATGTTTACACCTGCGCCATGTCCTGACTTTGAAATAAGTTTTATTCACAACAGTAATTTAGCATTACATGTGGGGCAGCTGGTGGCATAGTGGTTAGGGAGATGCTCCTTCAATCAGAAGGTCATGGGTTTGAATCCCAGGACTGCTAGTTTCATCACTGAGGCACCCTTGAGCAAGGTACTGTCCCCATACACTGTTCCCTGGGCGCCCCTCGTTGGTGGCAGCCCACTGCTTCACTTGGCAAATGGGTTAAATGCAGAGAAAGAAGTTCACACTGTTCACACCGTGTGCTGTGGTGTAGTGTGTTCACACGTGACCAAAAGTATTAGTAATCTGTGCCCTCTTCAACAAGGTTTGAAAGAGTTATTACTGACTCTTACTGACCACGGTATTTTGTGTTTATATCATAGTGTACTTAGTATAGAGCACTTTCAGAGTACTTTTGAATTCATATTATATTTTCTAATACACAAAACCACATACATATCATAAGAAAACAGTGTGGGGATACATAAGGAACAAGAAGAACAGGTGTCTCCAAACTTTTGGACATGTAGTATGTAGAATTGTGGACTGAAAAATGTTTAAGCTGCAGTTTTATCAAGCATTCTGTAATTGCCTGTTCTTTGGTTTTAACCTCGGAGGATACTGGCCGTGATTTAAAATACTATCAAGATATGAGTCATCTTGTACCAGGTTTTGCCAGTGTTGCTAGTTACAACGTGGAAGCAACAGCAGTTTATGAAAACACCCAAATGAGGAGGGGAGGTAGGGCTCTATAAACATATGAGGCACTCAGTAGGAAAATCAAATTTAAACAAGCCCAGTTTAAATGTCTAACATCACGTGATCTGTGGATGAGATGCTCAGATGAGTTCTGGAGAGACTGTGGTTTTTGATAATAATAATTTTAAAAAATACGTAAAATAAAAAGAAAGTGCCCCACTTAACCTGAACTGACACACTGAACTGGTCATTAAGATCCTTTTAAATTATTTAAATATGCAAATACTACTGTTAGGGACCCTGTTTTATCTGAAAGCTGCTTCAAATTCGTTGGAAATCTTGCACAAGTCTTGTAGGTTTCGATTTGACCAAAGGCCATTAAAGTACAGGAGGAAAAGGGGAAAAAAAATCTTTTTCTAACATTTACCCGCACACGAGTCAGAATATCGTAACGTCTACTCTACTACACTGACGTTATAACCAAACCACGGACAATAATATAAAATGTCAGATATTTTTCCACTTTTTTTTCTACTTTCGATGGTACCCTAACGCCCACATAGTTGATACTGATCTAGTTTCCGTCTGAGGAGATTAAAAAACCGAATGTCTTCGCCTTTACCTGAGCTCACTGAGATCCAACAGATGGAGGACTGTAACAGCCATAAGTCCACATTAGAGACGGCAGAAATTAAATTAACAATAAAAAAGAAACAGCAAAAGTGGATCAAGGCATTTCCTTCCCAAAGACGCACAGACCGAGTACAGTCTCTTACCAGAAACTGCGTCAGAGCTCCACCTCGAAAGACTGGCCCACAAGAAGGAGCAATAAGAGACAGTTCACCCTCCAGCAGAGGGCAGAGATACCCACCAACCTTTCCACACACTTCAAATTACACTATTTAGAATATTGGGAGACACTTGTTTTTTCAGGGTTTGGGCTAGGCCTCTTACTTCCTGTGAAGATCAATCTTAATGCTTCAGCAGAACAAAACTTTCTGGACAACGCCATGCTTTCAAATTTGTGAATCCAGTTTGGGGAAGGACCTTTTCTATTCCATCATAACTGTGCCTCAGTGCACAAAGCAAGGTCCATAAAGACATGGTTGAATGAGCTCAGTATAGAAGAACTTCACTGGCCCACACAGAGCCCTGACCTCAACACCATCCAACACCTTTGGGATGAACTGCAACGGAGATCGCGAGTCAGGACTTCTCGTCCACCATCAGTGTCTGACCTCATAAATGCTCTACAGAATGAATAGACACAAATTCACTCCACAGAAACGCCAAAATCTTGTGGAAAGCCTTCCAAGAAGAGTGTTATAGCTGCAAAGGAGGACCAAAGTGAGTCTATGTATTTGAATGCAATGTCATTAAAGTCCCTGTTGGTGCAATAGGCCCATGTCCTAATACTTATGTCCATGTTGTGTAATTCAAAATTTAAGATTCTTTTTTTTGTCAGTTATACAGGTACAATGTGTAGCGAAATGTGCCTCTGAGTTAGCCCATGAGACTCTACAATAAAGTTCTCAAAAATGTAAATGAAAGAGAGATTTGGAAAAGCTAAACGAAGGTAATATAAATATACAGAAAAAATAGTACGTTCCAACTAAACTAGTATTACAAACAGAAGCAAGATCTGTACAGTGTGTACAATGTAACAGAATAAAATGTCTGTGTGCTGTAATGTACAGTGTGCTAATAACATGATTATTGTTGTTGTTATATAAAAGAATAACAACAATAATAATAATAATATAATAATAATAAAAAATAATAATAAACAAAATTTTAAACATAGAGGTGCTTCAAAAAGTGTGCAAATAGAAAAGGCACACACTCCGTTCAACAGTTCATAGACTCCTTCTCATCCAGCGTTTCTTCTGCAATCAAGGCTATTAGTAGGGAGTGTCCACCCTCGCCCCTCTTTCTTCTTGTATACAGTCACAGGAGCATTAGCAAGGTCAGGTCCTGATGTTGAAAGATAAGGTCTGGATAACCCCACCCCAACTCATCCAAAAGGTATTGAAAGGAACTCCAACATGCCACAGAACATAGTTCCACTGCTACATGATCTGATACTGAGAAGCTTAATGTGCACAACACCTGTGCCAGCAACAGGTGTGGCGACACGTGTGGTAACGTGTGGTTACTAGACCCTTGTTCTAAACTTGGAGAACTGTGATAATGAAATGTCAGTGATGTCTTGATCTACCATAATCAGTGATTACAGGGAGGTTCAAAAACAGATTATGTGATATGTTCTGGTACTCAGCTCAGTTTTAATACACTCCTATATTTACCAGATTCTAGATTAATTCCTGGTATTTTCTTTCTGAATGGCACTAGGAAAGCATCTCAGTAATCTTTTAAGAACGAGGTCTAACTGCACAAATTAGACCCAGCCTAGTTGTTAAATCTTTTCTTCTATATATGTATGAGAGTTGTGTATTTTTCTTTGCAATAAAGTTTCTGTCTGTTTATAATTTAATGCATGTTTTTCTGACACGTTTTTTATTTGATGTACATGATTACAACATCGCTCATTTTCATCGGACTAGAATGGTAGTTAAAACCAAGCTAACTGAAGTGCATGGACTCCACAAGACCTCCACAGGTGTGCTATGCCTATCCAGCACCAAGACATTAGGAGCATATGCTTTCAGTCCTGTATGACAGATGCTCAATCGGACCGAGATATGGGGAAATCAGAGGCCAAGTCAAGAATTTTAACTGTTTAGGAAGGTGAAATATGCCATAAGATCATCCACATGAATGGCAGAATGAAAGGTTTCCCAGCAGAACATTGCCCAGAACATTACACTGCCTCTGCCAGCTTGCCTCCTTCCCATAATGCATCCTTATGCCATCTCTTCTACATGGTAGTGATGCACATTTACCTGTTTGTCTACATGCTGTAAAAGAAAACATGACTCAACAGATCAGGCCACCTTCTTCTATGGTTCCGTGAAATAGTTCTGATTACTTGTCTATTGAATGTGCTTCTGGCTGATGACAGGGGTCAGCATTCACTACACATTGTACTTGTATAACTGACAGAAAAAAATCATTAAAAATTTTGAATTATATAACATGGACAAAAGTATTAGGACGCCGGCCCATTGCACCAACAGGGACTTTAATGATATTGCTTTCAAATACATAGACTCACTTTGGTCCTCCTTTGCAGCTATAACAGCTTCCACTCTTCTTGGAAGGCTTTCCACAAGATTTTGGAGTTTCTGTGGAGTGAATTTATTATGTAGAGCATTTATTTATTCTGTAGAGCAATGGAGTGTATTCATTCTGTAGAGCATTTATGAGGTCAGACACTGACGTTAGATGAGAAGGCCTGGCTCGCAATCTCCGTTCCAGTTCATCCCAAAGGTGTTGGATGGTGTTGAGGTCAGGACTCTGTGTGGACCAGTCAAGTTCTTCTACACTGAATTCATCCAACCATGTCTTTATGGAGCTTGCTTTGTGCACTGGGGCACAGTCATGCTGTTGAATGTGCTTTTGGCTGAGGACATTGATCACCAATGGAACTCTGACCAGTCTGCAGCTATACAGCCCCATTCACAGAGCAATACAATGCACTGCATGTTCTGATAACTCCTATCATAGCCAACATGTACTTTTTCAGTAGTGTGAACTAGAGTTGCTGGTCTGTGGAATCAGAGCAGACAGGCCAGCCGTCAGCCCCTCACACGTCAGTGAGCCTTGGGTTCCCTCTGCCCTGTAGCTCGTTCACCGTTATCCTTCTTGGGATCACTTTTGGTAGACCCTAATCACTGCATACCAATAACACACCAGAAGACCAGTTCTGGAAATGGGTATGGCAGGAGAAAATAAAACAGCATTTTGACTTAATAGACTTCCATATCTCCATTACAAAGTTTATTTTTAGCAACTCCCTAGAATTCAAATTATAAAGCTTTCAGGGAGTCCTGAGGGTTAATTCAATAAGAATGAGGTCAGTATAGCTTCTACATTTCATTGATATGTATGGACTGGGCATTTGTGTGTCTCTGTTCATTGTAAAATTGGTGCCCTCCCAAAATTTAAGCCATAAAAAGTAATGTATGTTAACCAATAAGGTGTCAATTGTTAGTTTTATTTTCATGTTCAGACAGTTGTTAAAAATTACATAGAAGTATCTTGAAATACTAATATCATTCAAATGCAAAGCTTCATTAATACACACTTCTGTGCAACTCACAGGCATGTTGGCCTTTTAATACCCTTTGTGAAAGAGGAATCTGGGTCTCTGCCTTTTTCCCTATTTTGTATTTCCTTTTTCTCATTATTTCCTTTTTGTCTTTTTACTTCCTTGTTCCTTTTTTTTTCACTCCTTCTCTTATACTTTTTCCTTATTTCAGTTCCTTATTTTTTTTATTTTCTTTTGTTCATTCTGCATGAGATCTCATTTTCTTGCTTTACAAGAACAGTAATTCCAAGGTATCACAATAATTCATCTATTTCAGCAAACTTTAATTGGTTTAACCATCTCTAGCTAGGTTTAACTGCTGACATGGTTTTGTATGTATATGTTTTAAGCCATTGTTTGTTTCAGCAGAAAGAAATTGGACATGAGTAACAGTCGCAATAATCATAATAAACCATCTGAGAGCAGTTAGCAATTTAAAAACTGTCCCTTCTCCAGGCACGATAGGCAGGCACACACACACCATGGATATTCGAAGTGCTTCATGTCTTTATTTCTAACGAAACTTAACAGGCATGAGAGCCTAACTCAACAACTTTAGATTAACCAACGGAGACAGGAGAAAACCTAAGTATAGTGAGGGTTGACCCACACCTGAAAATCCCTTAAATACCCAAAGACAAATCCCACCACCAATAACACAAGGACTAACTATGAACTAAACACAGCTGTGAATAATAAACAAAACTCCATAATAAAAGTCCCTCAACCCAAACCAAAACTAGGACGGCCTCTAGTGGCCGTTAACAGGACATAACAAAAACACACTTTATATGCTCTATCATTTGAGAAGAACGCATCTAGAGAATATAAAAGAGTGTTCATCGTTTCATAGAAGTATCGGTATATGATTAATATTAAATGAAAAACGTTGCTGCTTCCATAGCTTGGCACACTAATAACCACTGCTAATGATGTAAATGAGGGGTTAGTCACTGCTTAGAATGGGAGCAGTTTTCTTGTAGTACCAGTCATGTATTGGTCATGAGGTTGACAGTTAATTACAGTAATTACAGTTTTTGCTTGAAAAGCTGTTTTTTTCCCAAGAACATACAAGATGCATTAGTACAACAGATGCAGGAGATTAATATATAAAGTTGGCATTCAAAAGAACTTTGCAAATACAATGCATGGTTTCTGCAGTGAACTGTGCATTTCTGCTGTACATGTGTGAGCTCTTGTGAGCTCATATACATATATATGATGACACAACATCCTGGACCCAGAGGCCACATCCTGACACCTTGTTCAATTTTTCCACTTCCTGTGTGACCTCGAATGTCTCAGTAGTGATACCACAGGGGACCAGGAGTGCAATAGGCCGGAAAAAAAAAAAACACTGACATGAGATCTTACATGTGTCTGTGTTTTTGTGAGTTTGTGGTCCACCACCCAAAACATATCCAGCTAAGTGTGGTTCTGTGGTTCAGAATCTGACCACTGCTGAAAAGCTAAAGGATGGATAACAAACTGTGCATAACAACAGATGGGGCTGTTCAGAGTTACCACCTCAGTCCTATAAAACCTTTTTTTCTGATTTAATCTTTTGTAGATACATTTGATTTCAGATACTTAACCAAATCTTCTCAACTGTCACGTCGCTGAAATGTCTAGTGTCTAAACCAACAGAGCACCTTTCCGAAACAACTGTCCCTACATGGAAGGTCATTTGAGATAATCAAACCCATTCTTTGTACAGCTATTATTTAACTACACATCAAAGTGGCATCGAATTTTTAAAACACAGTGGCTTGTAAAGGTATTCAGCCCCTTTGAAAGTCATCTGAATTTTCTGGATCATAAAACATAAACACACAAATAACATTTATGTTGAGATCTCACCAAAATAGGTTATTTGTCTTCTAACTGTCACAAACCGGTTCTGTCCGGACAGAGGAAAGGAGATGGAGGCACAAGCGCAGACTTCCATGTGACGAGGTTTATTCAACACAGAACCAGTACAAACAAAACCAGGCACGGGGGCCAAACAAGATAAACAAACAGAACACGAATAACGATAAGCGGATTTGAGGAGGCGTACACAGACTGGGGAAGGTAAGGTTAAATAATGCTCCACGCCACCTCTGAGGACAGAACACCTTAAATACAAAAGCCAGGGGCTAATCAGTCCTCCGGTAAACTATCCTCAGCTGTGGGTGGAGGACAGTTTGCAGTCCCACAGCGACCGCTGACTGGAATCGTGACACTAAAACGATAAAAATAATAAAACTGAAATGAAGGCAGAAATTGGCTACAAAAAGAATTTCAATGTCTTGTTCAGCACTTCATCAGAAATTGGAAGGTTCATCACAGCACCCAGAACAGGTCAACCTTCAAAACTACAGAGCAAGGTGTCGCCCGGTGAGAGAAGCTACTAAAAATCCACCTATCCAGAAAATTATGATTTTCATAAGGGTTGAATACTTTTGCATGCCACTGTAAATGATTATATGAAAATGCTTAGATTCTAAACATACGACCCTGGGACAATTTGTGCCAAGGAATGAATTATATTTTTTCCTAAACAGATATATCATTGATGAATAGCTACTATACATATTTGTACAATGGTGCACCATTTTGTGCACTTTTATGTCACCTGCCCTGTACTCTATTTATCACCAGTCAGTTTCTGAACTTTCTTGTATAAATATAATTTGACTGGTGGATAACGTCCAGTAATTGGTGTCAAACCTCCAGTCATTTGTGAGGTCTACAAAGGCCGTGCAGCCTATGCTGTAAAGGATGATGCAGTGGGTCTGGTCATCATACATAGATATTGAAGGTTCAATCCCCATCCCGGCGCTTGCCAAATGTGCTGTAAGTTGCTCTGGGTTACGCCGTCTTGTATGTGCCTAAAATAATTTGTCATACTGAACTGAACTGAAAGTTTCAAATATTACATCAGTACTGAACAATCATAGAGGAAAGACTGTTCCTGCATTAAAGTAACATTATTATTTACATCAAATAAACAACTATTCACCCATCAGCGAGTGTTAGATCATTGTTCAACATGGTTGATTTGGTGAATCAACCACAAAAACAAGAAGCACAATCAAGGCAAATTTTATATCAGAAATTCAAAGACATACGTTTAGCATGTTTTGTTTCATTTAGCATTATCTGTCTGTCTAATCCAGCTAGCTGCTCTCTATGAGAACTAAGTTACGAATTGGTCTCTTATCTTTGCAACGTCCAGGGTATTGAGCAATTACTGAGCAGAGTGAGTTTCCTAATACACCATTTTCTGATGTTCATAAATATCGCAGACAGGTTGGCACCTCACAGTTAATATGACTACGATTTCCCCAATCAGATGGGTCATTATGTGAAAAAGAATATGTAACCGTGAACTTCAGAGAATTCAGAAAGTTCTGATTCAAATCAGGAAATATTTTTCACACCATCAAAAAGTAATTTTCACTACACATTTTCTGTTTTCCCTTGCAGACTGTGGTTTAGAGTGATAATAATACTGACATGTTTTACACCTCTCTGGGCAGGCAGGAAGTTGACTTTAGCACATTTCTTTACCATACTAAATTAGACCACCAACAGTCTGCTGCTTTACCACCAGGACGTTGATGTGAAGAATTTGACACAGAACACTGTTGCTTGCAAGCCCAATGCTCTAAATCCATGCCTTTGAGGCCTGTCTTCACCAGACTTCTGCTTTGGCAGCTATATTTAGAGTCAGCATTCACCAGTCTGCAAAAGCTCCAACGAAGATATGCAGAGTCAGCAGTGACTACGCAGACTAAGGGTCTTCTGAGGAAGTCAGTTGTAATTAAGAACAAAATTATGACCACAAACATTTAAAAAGTACTCTCAAATGAGTATTAAGTTTAGACTGGAAGCTCCAACCTCTAATCAGCTCCAAACGAAACGGCTAGATGAGCACCCCCCCCGATTAAGGATAAGCGGCTCACACAAAGGATGGATGGACAAGGTATGGAACTGATAAACATTCACCAATGTGATGGATCCTCTCAGGTGGTAACTGCTTACACATGGCAGAGTCTGGAACCGGCTTATTGAGTCTTATTGCTGAGGTTATCAAAGAGTGTCATAGTGCAACAGTACGCTTTGTACCTGCTTAATAAATAAAAAAAGTCCCTAAACTTATTGTGTTCTTACAGTGGTACAACAAGCCAACAACACAAATTACACAAACAATGAAGTTATAGAATGCAAGACAACTAACACTACTTTTCATTACAACTTCATTTGTGGTAGAACTAATAACCTCCTAAAACAGAGGGACATAAAAGTTATTTCATTTCATACACTATGTATTTTTTATAACATTAAAAGACATAATGAATGTTTACTGTGACTCTGACATGCCCAGTGGCATAAAAAACATACAAGCTTGCGTGTTTCCAAGTAATCGCGAATATAATAAAGCGCTTTTGAAGTTCTTGGGATGCTGATGTTCAGACCCACTTAATTAGGCCATTACTTCTCTGGATACATCAGACACATTAATAATGTTGTTCATCTTGTGTTTGACGGAAAAGCAAAATAGAGTGTAGTTTATTTTCCCCTAAAATGCTTGAGATATACATTCAGAGACATGGTTCTCATGTAAAATGTCATTATTTTCTGGTAAATAGGCAGTCCGTGGAGGTAAGAGCAGTTACAGTCACTTTCGTGGCATTCTCTTACAGTAAACAGAACGTGTGTTAGTGTGCATGTGTATGAGTATGAAAGAGATAAACCCAGTGTGGTTGAGAAAAGTGTCTGTGTGAGAAAGGGGAGGGACAAAGAGAGAGAAAGAGAGAGAGAGCATTTCAGATCTGAAATACAGCAATTAATTTAATATATTGTAGGGTCAGGCACACTCATCATGTGAGGTGGAGGGGAGGCACAAAAGAGGGGTCTTTCACTTTATGTGATCCTGTTTCTGAGAACTACAAACCACAGAGCCCCTGACACATGTAGTAATGAAGTTTGCAGAGAAAGACAGAGATAACTCTACCGTTTTCAAAAACACTTGGCCACTCAGCTGGCCTCAATGGACCTCACTGTTTACTGTTGACAGCTAGTCATGATCGGCAGAATGAGTGGTCTCTTAGTCATAATAAGATTCTTCAGTTAAACAGTATATCACATAGAGAGAGAGAGAGAGAGGGAGAGAGAGAGAGAGAGAGAGAGAGAGAATAAAAGAAAGAAAGAAAGAAAGATAGAAAGAAAGCAATATTGCTGAGGGCTGGCTGTTTTGGAATAAAACTTGAAAGTGTGAACATATATAGATGGAAAGACTGAAGGAGGAAAGAAGGTTAAAGGCAGACACAAAGTGCTTGGGTGGTCCCAGGTACTCTTTCGAGTTTTTGAATGAGTCATCTTGACATTTTTCTGATAATGATTTACAGGCAGTTTGTCAGTTCTTCAAGGGGTCCAACTAAGTGACATCTCTCTCCGTCTCTCTCTCGCACACGGTAAGGTTCTTAGGGCTGGAGGGGATTGAAGTGTGCTGCAGTGTTGAAGTGTGCTGTAAGAATAGTGTTATGTGAGGCTTATTTGTGATGATGTTGTACTGGCTTCATTAAAGTAGACTTTGCAGGCTAAAATGAGCCAGTATTCATCGTGTTCTGTTATGCTGTTTATTTTGTGGATGTGAAAGTTGCTCTTCACATGACTCTGCAGGGTCAGTGTTCAATCACATGGTACACTGAAAGAAAGTGGTGCACCAAATTTACTTGATTCAAATGTCAACACTTTTATCGCCTCACATAAATATACTGAAAGACAAAACTGTGCTGGTATATTTGAGTAATGTACAGATTCGAACCAGGAAAATTGAATATACTGCTTTTTCTGTGTACCATGTTCCCACAATATTTAATAGAGCATTGTTGGGTGTGTATCTTGTATCTTTTCTTTTTCTGAACAAACAGGTCTCAAAAACAGGTCTCAAAATCTCCAACAACGTCTCTAAACAAAGTCATATAGAAACCTCTCTATATGATTCAGGACCTTTGAGCTTGTACAGCTTTTCAACTAATTAAGCATTTTGAGTCAAAATCCGAAATTGTTACATTTAGAAACAGCTGATTCTGACTGAAAATGCTTAACTAGTTCAAAAGCTGTATGAGCTCAAAGTTCTTTGATCATGTAGAGAGGTCTGAGACTAATTCAGATACTGCTAGCATTTGAAAACAGCTGAACAACGTAATAGGCTCAATTTGAGGGGCTGTTCAGAGGACATTCTTTAATGTTCTTCATTATTTGGTTACATGGCCAACATACGTCGTCACTCCAGATAAACTCTCTTTATCAAAGAACCTTGCTGGTCAAGAAGTATTTTCATTTTCGTCACATTTTAACCATTTGTCCACACATTCCCCCATTTAGATGCTGATCCAGTGGTGCTGTTTCCTTCTCTTATCACACTACCTCGGTCTTGGAAAAACGCTGACCTGTGACAGTAACACGGAGTATCCATTCCCTAAGACTTCTCCCCAGAGATGCTGCAAGAAATGTCTACCAGGTAAAAATATCTGAGTTCTCAAAGGGCTGTGAACATCTGTATAAATGGCATAAACAAAATTCCATATATATATATATGTGTGTGTGTATATATATATATATATATATATATATATATATATATGTATGTATATATA
>JBBJLS010001873.1:0-16610 GCA_037577275.1 Bryconaethiops microstoma
GAGAGAGAGAGAGAGAGAGAGAGAGGGAGAGAGAGAGAGAGAGAGAGAGAGAGAGAGAGAGAGAGAGAGAGAGAGAGTAGTCATGGATACCAATGGCTACACGCAATCTTGAGTGAACACTTTCACACCTACACTCAACTCCTACATGAACAAAGACATTATATGTGCGTGTGTGTGTGTGTGTGTGTGTGTGTGTGTGTGTGTGTGTGTGTGTCTGAGATGTCCGGAGATGCTGTTCACCCTCCTCACCTCTAGGGGAGCTAGCGCTTTCAGAACTTGCTGAGTACTTCTTGTTTCAAGCACTGTTTAAGGACTGTGAAGTACGGCCTCCTTCGGTGAACCCAGCGGTTTGTCGTATTGTTTCTATTTTGCCTGGATCTCTGCTTTTTGGATTATATGTTTTTCTGAACTTCTCTGATCATGTTTGCCCCGCTTATGCTGGAACGGACCTTGGATTAAGGATCTGCTTCGTCTTTATTACTTCTGTACTCCTGCCGTTGAATCTGAAGTAAGTACGTCTCTGAAACCATGTTTTATAATTAAACTGGACTCAGCAGAAGACAACTCAATGTGTGAAGGAGCCGTGCTGAAAACGCATGAAGCAAATCCACGGCGCTCTCCAGGAGATTTCTTCCACCCTACCGTCCGTAACTGTCCCTGTTCCTGAAAATTGTAAAGGTTTTCTATTATAATGTTCACTGTCTTTTGCACTCCACACTAAAATCTTTATGACAGTTGAAGCCATGGGTACCAGAACCATTATATTGCTGGAGTGTCTCCCCCCCCCCCCACTTATTCATTCAGCGATTTGTATGAGGGAAACACATGAGACTTAAGGTCTCTGACTTTCTGTCATTTTAAGGAGTTGTTTGATCACCCCGTTTCCAGAAAGGGAGCAAGTATCCAAACCCTGGAGGAATTTGCTCACCTGTTTTGCACTCTTGCAGCCGTCAGTGCCTAAGATTACGTATTTTCAGGGCCTCAGAACTAAATTAAAAACTGAACTTTCATGCCGTGATGAAGCTCTAACCCTAGAACAAGCCATGTGACTTTCCTTTAGGTTGGATTGCCTACATCGTGAACATAAAAGCCCAGTACTAAGTAGGCCATGAATTATTAGGTTCGCCAGACCCTGGAGAAAACTGCAAATCGGTAATGCCAAGACAAGGAGAACGAACACGGAGAAGAATCCACCTTTTGTTATGCTTTTGTTGGGTTGCTTCTGACCATCTGCTCAGGCAATGTCTTCTGTGCCCCAGAAAAAAGTAGAAGAGTTTTCACAAAGGGTGTTTTACAGTAATTACTGGTGGAAGTTTGTTGGAATACTTATCATTTTTCCTTTCACCCCTCCTAGACTCAGGCTTAGCCAGCAACTTTACTGACTAAATGCTCTTGAAACCATTAGGAATACCCAATCAAAAGTACGCTCCTCCCTTGAGCATTCGAACTGTTAATGGCGGGTTGATTGGAGAAGGGGTTGTTGATAAAGTAATGCGCATCAGACTTTTCCATGAAGATCGTATAGAACATCTAGTCACACATTGTCCGGAGACACCACTTATTTTAGGTCACCCCTGGTCATTATTACATAACCCCCATGTTATTTGAGCTGTGGAAGATATTCAGAGATGGGAAAAAGAATCTGTTGATCATTGTCTTAACATTTCATTCCATGCCAACACATCGGAAAGTCCCAACTTAATCCATGTCTCAGAAATTCTCTCAGAATACACCACACAAGTCCTTCCCCCTCACAGAGTGAGTGATTGCACCATCGATCTCCTGCCCAGAGCCCTTTAATCCAAAAGGTGTGTCTACCCTCTCCCTACCTAAAAAACAAGCTCTGGAAGATTACATAATGGAAACACTCGAAACTAGGGTGCATTTGTTCTTCCTCTGTCCCTGCAGTGTCGAACGTATTCTTTATCCAGCAAAAAGATGGAGGACCTCAGCCATGTATCCACTATTGCACTTAACAAAAACAAAATTATTCTCCCTTGCCCCTCATACCCTGAACCATAGAGAAAATCAGAAAACATGTTTACTAAACCTAAACTTTTGTAGTACGTACAACCTAATCAGGATCCATCAGGAGGATGAATGAGTTTATCACAATGAGCACTAAGAATACTTGGTTATGGCTTACAGACTAACTAACGCCCCACTATTAGGTCCTCTCTGAGCTCTTAAGGTGTTGTATCATGGTTTACATAGATGACATTTTGAATTACTCCCAAGATCTTGACACGTATAGCCAGTCTTCGACAGGACAGGTTTTTAGAGCATAAACGATTTGTCAAAGCAGGAAAAAAATGTTGATTTAACCGAAGCCAAGTCAGTTTCCGAGGATGCGTTATCAATCAACACGGAATCAGTGTACAACCCCAAGAAGTTCAAACCATTCTAGATTGGCCCACTTCACAGTCAATTAAAGAAGTACAAAGATTTATGGGCTTGGCAAATTATTATGAGTGATTTATTCACATTCTCAGTTCAGTGGCTGTGCACAATGCAGCTCAAGGGTGGGTCCACAGGCTAAAGAAACTCTTCACGTCTGCTCCATTACTTGGCCATCCTTCAAAGACAGTTGGACATGCCGTTGTTAAATGCACTACGGAGTGGATTCAGCATCAATTCCGGAGGCCTACGCTGGATGCAGATGTTGATGAACAGGTTCTGAAGTGCATTATATGTTCATGTTCCAAAGCCCCAAATGTGAGACCTTATGGATTACTGCTTCTCCTGGATCCTCTTAAATAAACCATGGTCTCATAGTGCAATGATTTTCTAACTGATCTCCCTCCCTCCTCAGGCAACACCAAATCTGCTTAAGAAATTGCCTTCATCAATGGAAAAGGTAGATCTGCTGTTTTACTATGTTTCTGCTTTCTCAAGAGATTGTCTCAGATAGAAGAGCTCAATTTATGCCATGGGTTTGCAAAGCATTCTGTAAGAAACTTGGCTGTGCCCTGAATTTATTTTCAGGATATTGATCTCAAACTGACAGGCAGACTGAAGACTGAGCAGCGAAATTATTCAGATGTTGTAATCAAGAACATCATCAATGGGCAAACTTCTTGCCCTGGGTAGAGTTTGCCCACAATCTATTATACCTCTCCACTACTAACCTGTCTCCTTTTCAGGATGAGTTAGGTTATCAATTTTCCTTCCTCTCTGAGGACGATTCCCCAACCGAGATCCCCGTAGTTGACCAAGAGATGCAAAAGTATCTGGCAACAGAACCAGAGAGAAAATTATAAGAACGGTGACTCGCCAGAAGCATCAGGCTGATGGCCACCATTGCCAGGAAATTGTGTCTGAAGCTCATTGGACCATTTAAAGTGGTACAACGAATCAATCTTATGACATATCGTTTAGGCCTTCCTCCACTATCGTGTACACCCTGTATTTCACACTTCTATGATCAAGCCATTATTATGTTCTCGTACACAGGAGGGTTCTAGTCCAGATGAACCGCCTCCTCCTATGGTTGTTGATGGGATGCCAGCCTACCGTGTCAAGGCCATCCTGACCTCCCGGAGGCGCCGTGGTGTAGTAAGACCATAATGGACTGGGAGGGTTGGACTGTGGACTAATGGACTGTGTCCCTGCCTTCAATATTCTAGATCCTTCCCTGTTTACGGCCTTTCATCAGGACCATCCCGCCTCCTTTGGTGAACCCAGCGGTTTGTTGTATTGTCTCTTTTTATGCCTTGATCTTGACTCCAGTTTGTTTTTTGACTCGTGCCTCTAGCCTTGCCTGTTATACTCCTGCTCTTTTTGCCTTGATCTTGACTTTTTGGATTAATTTTTTTCTGTGCTCCTCTGATCATGTTTGCCCGTGATTGACGTGGAATTGGATTAACCTTGGATTAAGAATCTGCCTTGTCTTTGTTACTTCTGTCTGGTATTCTTTACTGTGTGTGTGTATATGTGTGCGTTGCGCTGTATTGTGCCTCATTCAGAAAGCAGTCTGACCTAAAACACTCCTTATAACTTCAGTGTGAACGGACAAGTCTAAACTAATGAAGACTGAAAGGGCACACATACAGGGGGTCCTCGGGTTACAACAGTCTCGACATACAATGTTTTGAGTTTACGATGCTCGCTCTCACTCCCACTCGGTTTACACCGTTAGCCTCGGACTTATGGACTACGCGGGCCAACTAGTTTGGTTGCGTAGTGGAAGAATACGCAGTAACGCGGCGTCTGAGTGAAAGAGGTTTCCTTTCTCTGTGGCTTAGTTGTGTTTTTATGATTTTACAGCTGTGTTAGGATCGGTAAGAGACATTATTAATAGTGCATTATGTTTTGTGACATCATTCAAAACATACTGTTTGGAAAATTTGGCTTTCCATGATACGAGCCCTTAAATGGACCAGATAACTTTTGAGCAAATCTATTGAGTTAAATTGCAGATTACTTTCTTTTTTTTAATTGTCATTTTTTTACTCCCCAGTTTAGCACAGTTCCGGCCACTAGCTATGTGTCTCACATAAGATTACTTCATTTGGAAAGGTGAAGGCAAAAGTTCTTCACATCTTTTTTATCTCTTGGAGGAGAATTCTCCGTGCCAATCCTGTTATGCCAGCTAACAGATGCCCATGTTGCATGGCATCACACAAGGAGAAGGGAGAGTGTGGCCAATTATGCTCTATTGGTCTCCAAGGCTTTACAAAAGGCTGTGGCATCGGCACAACCTCCTCATCATGATAGGGCACAGTTTGGCCACTTGTGATTTATTAAAGAAATTATATTATAGTTGAATAATGACCACTTGAATAACCAAATCAGAAAATGATTGTATTGTTAGTGTGCATGTAAACACACTGTTTTCCTCTCTATTCTGTACAGCAGCCTGTTAGGTTGTTAGGTTCTACAGTTACTCTTCACTTTAAGTAGAATGTCTGGTTAGTCCAATACCCTGCAGTAAATCATGTTGTGCGCAAGCCGAGGTGTTAACGGTGCAAATTCGGAAGCGTCAAGCAAGTGTCCTGTACGGGGTGGCACCTCGGCATGCTGTGTGTGGAGGTGTTAATTTGAGCAAAGGCTAAAAATGTGCACATTTAGACCTGTGGAGGCCAAGTGTTGAGTGGCAAGATTTGTAAGGAAAACAAGAAAAATTCTCACAAAGGAACAGGAACAATGTAGCGTGCACACACCGCTTACCATAGATGAGCGAGATTTTCGTGACCGAGGACTCATTAGAAGTCTGATCCAAGGGTCTGGCTGCGAATAAACCAGCAGAAACGAAAGGTGACGATGGTGCAGAAGAACGGGACATTCGTCAAGCGCATTATGCAGAGGCTGTTCGTTTTTTTCCCTTTCAGGAGAGCCGTCCAAGAATCTCCTCTGATGCACACTGCATGATTTTTCAGTGATGGCTTAAAGGAAACAAAGCATAATAAATGTTCTCTCTGGATGTGGGCGCTACGCTGTGTGTTTACATTATGTAAACCCATTTGCCATGTGCTAAGTGCTACTGCATCTGTTATGTGGTGGAGGTTTGTAGCTGGACTGGGTGTCAAAGCCCGTCTCTCTTATTAACTCATAGCAGTGAGCAATGGTTCAATGCATTCTGCCGCCCACTAGCCTTTGCCCTTAGATGCATTTAGATAATTTCACATTAGACGAAAGGCTCTCAGAAAACATTCTGGGAGCGATTGTAGAAGTTTACGCTCTTTCTTTCCCTCCTTTTTAGCTGTTCTTAGCCTCTTACTTGACAACTGTTCCAAAGTTTTAAGACAAATCGTGCCTCGGGGGAAAAGCCTGACACCTAACAACTCTGCATTTTGATGAAGAGAGTCATAAATAGCATAAGCCTCCAATGAGCCTCAAACTTTCTGCATTGGATTATAAGTGTGCTTGCTCCCTGCAGTCATCTTCTCATGTAATATTTGACATTTTGTAATGACAAGTTGGACAAGACAATTCGGTTTTGCTTGGAATGACAGAGTATATCTGATAAGAGACGTTCTTAAACTATAGAGCCCATTTCCTTCACGTTCCATTATATTTTTCCCCTGAGGCCCGAATAAAATGTTTGCATTGTTGATACATTGAAAACAACTATTTTTTTCCATGACCATTTTCTTCTCTTCACCCAAGGTACTGTTCCATTAAGACTGATATATGGAAACGACCTCTGTTCTGATTGGCTGTCCTGCATTGTCTGTGGCGAGAGTGTTAGTGGTCAGGAGAAATTATTACTTTGCTGCAGTGATAGCCTCTAGTTTTCAGAGAAGGCTTTACACCAGATCACAGGACCACAGGAGCAACAGTGAAGTCAGGCTCTGATGTTCTGAGTTCTGAGTCACAAATGCCACCCCAACACACCATAAAAACTTTACCCTAGTGGTCACCAACTCTCCTCCTGGAGATCTACCATCCTGCAGGTCTCACCAGAACTATCAACTAATCACTGCACCAAGCCGATGGATCAGGTAGAGCTGGAGTCAGGGTTGGAGATCAAGTCTGCAGCTGGACAGATCTTCAGGAGCAGGGTTGGTGACCACTGCTCAGTTTCTGAACCTGAACAATTCCGTAGTTGATTTAGTGGTGTGGTCTTTATCCTGCTGCAAGCAAAGTCCAGTCGTTTCTTGAAAGCTGATTAGGTCCCAGGTGTACTTCAGAAGTAATCCTAATGCTATTAGTTAAAACAAGTCAACTATTTGCTATAGCAGTGGTAGCCATACATACTCATGTGACCTTGTTTTACAGAGAACGTAATGCTGAGTCCATGTTCCTCTGGGTCTAAGGGGTCTAGTCTCTGGATTTCAACAGTGAGTCCTCTTTAGAGTGATTTTTGGCTTGGTTCAGTCTACCAAAAAAAAACACCTTTACACTATGTGAGGGGTCTTAAAACCCACACATCTCATCGTTCTTTGGTTCTTAAGGTAATCAAAAGTGGGTCTATTATATCATCGGTACAAAGAACCCTCTTTCATCTTTATTTTTTGAGCCATTCTGTAGGAGATTTTAAACTGTGTCTGGGAAACTAGACCTCAAAGGACAAGATGATACACGCAGATTAGCCACAACAGGTGAAGTGAATCACATGAACTGCCTTGTTATATTGGCACCTGTGTGGCGGAGGGATATGTTAGGTCCCTTCTTGAAGTGGATGCATTACATCACAGGAAAAACAGGCAAGCGTACGGATCTGAGCAACTTTCGAAAAGGCCCAAATTGTGACGGTTAGACAACAGAGCGTCTCCAAAATGGCCGGATGCTCCTGGTGTGTAATAATTAACAAGTCAAGTCAAGTCAAGTAGAGCTTTATTGTCATCCCAGCCACATACATTAAGTACACAGTGAGACGAAATACCGGAGCGACACACAACACAACACAACACACTCAGACAGATCGACACTGAGGGTGAAAAAGGGGAGAATGAATTAAAATTAAACCTGCATACATAAATATATCTCTGAATATACAAATACTTTACTACTTTACCTAAAAAAAAATCAAATAGTGTAGGGGGACACCACAGGCAGACTATGACAATACAGTATTGTATACAGAATCATAACAATACAGTGTATATATATATATACACTGTATATACAGGCCCAGAAAAAAATAAGTGCCCACTGCAAAAACACTCAGTTTCTCAGGTTTTATCTTTTATAGCTGCAAGTATTGAACTGAACAGCTTCGCCTCAGTTTTTAAGAACCGCTGACAATATTTTCTCCTCATTTCCAAATAAAAATATTGTTCTTTGAAGCATCATTTTAAAAGAAATGACTAAACATCCGAATAAGAGAAACCTACCAAAATGGTTCACTGTTGCAAGTTGGGATCTCAGTCCAATCAAGAATCTCCGAGATGTGCTGGACAAACTGGTCCGATCCACGGAGGCCCGGCCTCACAACTTTTTTGGACTTGATGAGAACGTCTTGGTGCCAGAAACCCCGGCACACAGGTGGGTACGCGCATCATGGCTGGTTCTGTCAGGAGTCCATCTACACCCGTTTTTTCCAGTATTTTGTGCTTCACTGCATTAAAATTTGAAGAGAAAACTCTTGCTGGTTCCTCTTCCAGTCTCCCCTAAACATTTCCTCCCTCCCCGACTGGACCATCTGCCTTCCCAGCCCCTCGCCCGCTGCGCCTGGGACCCCCGAAAACCGCTAGGATCGTAATAAACATAAACTCAGACTTCTACGTCGATATCTACAACTTTTAAGTTGCTGCTCTGCATCTCTTTTCGTCCATTTCTGGTTGTGTTCTCTTTGAAAACGAGCCGTCAGGGTGCTGTGGAGCTGTGAGCAGACGTTAGAGCACCGTGTTTATTTGGCAGATCTTCTTTATAGCGTTGGAATATGAAAATGAAGATCATCAACATCACGGGCCACAAAATATTTGTTTTGATGTTTACTTAAGTGTCCCATGAGTGTTCGGTTAAAGATACAGAGCAGATGTGTTCAACTGGTTACGTTTTCCCTCTCGAAGAAAATCCTACACACAAGACTGCCTGTTCAACAAGAACTCTCGGGATCAGATGTCGACCCAGAGAGTATAAATGAACACCTAGGAAGTTATAAAATAAGGTTAATGTACAATATAATGATATAATCTGGTTAAAGACAGGTAGCAGAAGCATGTAATAAGTCATCCCTCAAAAAAATCCAATAGAATGTATTCTAGTATTGTAACCAAACGCAAGCCTCACGAATACAAATATAGACTCAGAGTTCTAAAGTAAGTATAATGCAGAGTAAAGTGAATTTAACTTTCCTGAACTTGCAAGGACATTTTATTAGCGGCCCTCTCAGCTTTCCTAGACGTGTAAACGTGGTGCATGTGCTGCGCCTTCGGTGTAACACAGATCCTTGTCTTCCACCAAAACACGAGAGGTTGAGGGAAGGAAAGAAACGTGTATTCTCGGCTGCTGCCAAGCTACTGTCGGCTAATGCTGCCACAACACTACTTGTATCAAATGTAAATACGCTCTTGCATTTTCCGAAGCCCTTTGTGATACGAGACCTGCAGGAGACTAAGAATACCTTCACCCCCTCCGACGGGACGCGACTCCCCAGGCTTCGAATATCATCAGGGGAATTTTTATTCTCTTGTGAGACTGCGTGGCCTTTTCATATTTAAGCTCTCTATTTATAATCCAGAGACTAAGACAAACTAAATTAAATAAAACGGCGAAAGGGATCCACAGTAAACTGAAATACAAGGCCATCGCACCAGTGACCCTCAAACCTTGTGCTCAACTCAGGCACCTTGATAGACTCCATCATTTCAGGAGTCACGTACCTCAGTCATGACACTAGCTGTGTTGGGATTCGAACCCACAACCTTCTGATTGCAGGGTCAACTCCCCCCCAGACTTACAGATTTACTCTCGGTGCAAAAGCTTTTTGGAAAATACTCGAGTAATTGTACTTTGTTACTAAACTTTGTACTTTCCAAGAGATAGAACACACGTTTCACGCCTTACATTATGTTTTACAAATCCAGGGTTTTTTTTTTTTTCCTCCTTATTTTCTTCCGGCAATCACTTATCACTTATTCTCTTCTGGCAATTTTCTTCTGTGCATTCGATACTTTTGGGTTTATTAAAATCCAGGCAAATTCATTTCAGTGTAAAATGAGACTGTCCATTACTATTATTACCAAGTACAGACGACTTGTAATTTGTTTGCTGAAACATTTGTTGTATTTGAATAGATTTCGGTATGATTGAATGCACAGAAGACGGCATCGTTTTTCATTTCTAACCTAGACTTTTCTTTTTTCTGTTTCGGTTGCATTTCTATAGTGTCATCATCACTTTTTTGGACATCAGTGTTCAATTAAACAAGATTTTTTTTTTTATAAGCTGTCAGAAGTGCACTGTTCTGGTTCCAGAGGTCCTCTATGGGTCATGACTGCTTAGTGTCTTTGACCTCTTTTGGACTCTGATGGGTGAGCAACCATTCGGGTCACACCACTTGGTGTTCGACCACTCAGGGCGTTGCCCCTGTGATCAGAAGGTTGTGGGTTCGAATCCCAGGACTCAGGGTTAAAAGGATTCAGTGGGTTAAATGCAGAGAAAGAATTTCATGCTGTGTGCTGTGGTGTGTTCACGTACGACGAATGGACACTTTACACTTGGTGAGCGGCCACAGTGCACACATTTTCAATTTACTACTAAGTATTCATTATGGTACTATGAGACTTTAGAGGCATTCTTAGTTTTGCATTGTTCTCTGATGAGCAGTCCACAGATTAAAAAAAACAAAAAAACCCCTCTGGCCCACTTATCGTGTCGGGCATCAGATTTAGTCCACTTTTTTATCAGCATTAAGGCGTCGTGTAAAGAGGGCAACTAGAGCAGACAGTAACTGGAGCAGGACGCGCCTAGTCTTTCTAATTCTACTTTGTTTAATGCGCCGTGAATCCAGGCTCCTATTTGCACATCAGGCTGATGAGCAAACCCTCCTGTTGCTCCCATAACTCGAATTTCCCTTCTGATCCACCTACAGAGACTAAGCCAGTGGGGTGGGGTGGGGTTTGGGGTGGCAGAGGGGGGGGGTTGTTGTTTTCTTCTCTCAGATCAGTAACGCTGACCCTGGACCAGAACCCCCACCCCATCAGTGAATGCAGGCCTGTAGAGCTCACTTTCCACTCCAAGGCCCCCCTAGCCCAGAGAGAAGCCCCTCCCTCTCCAGGGTGAACTCCCACCCAGCCCCAGCCCTCTCTCTCCTCTGCAGCCTGTCATCACCCTCTTTCGATTTCCAGGCACGACGCTGTGTCGTTTTTCTCCCCCCCTCCTCCTCCTCCTCCTCCTCCTCCTCCGTGGCATGGCGAGGCGAGGCGAGAAGGGAAAGCTGCGTTCTGCTTCTTCCACCACTACTTTTTTCTTCTTTTCCGTGAGGGAGGAGGAAAGAGAAAGCAGCTCAACCAACCAACAAGAAAAGGAAAGAGACTAAGAAGAAGAAGAAGAATCAGTCGAGGGTGCCTTCGGACCGAAGCGGAGCCCCTATCCGGGGGGGGGGGCAGAGAGAGACACACACACACAGACAGACAGACAGACAGACAGAGAGAGAGAGAAAGGGAGGGAGAGAGAGACACAGAGAGAGAGAGACACACAGAGAGGGAGGGGAGAGGAGGAAAAGGTGTCTGGGTTTGTTTAGAAGAGCCGCTCGCGCTACTTTGTTTTCTTCTGTTACATAAGACATTCCTCGCGCACTCTGAGCTCGAGCTCCTCGCGGGCGCAGTCTGAACTAACTTTGCGCAAAAACAGTGCGCCATTCTGTCCGGGGCTCCGTAGGAAGTGTGTGTGTGTGTGTGAGAGAGAGAGAGTGTGTGTGAGAGTGAGTGAGTAAGTGTGTGTGTCTTCAGCCGTGTGCTCAGACGTTACATATCGAGTGGCTGTTTGGTTTTATTTCTGCTTGGAGTTTATTTTTTCCTGTGGAGAGAAACGGCCCGGACTCGCTCTGGCCTCTCCGGGCTCCGGTTCAGAGACTCCGGTTCAGAGAGCCTTCCTCCACTCGGGAGACTGGATTTCTAAGCTCGGAGGCACTTTCATGCAGTGAGGAGGAGGAAGGAGAGAGAGAGGAGCTGCACGTTTCTCTGCGGTTCCTCAGTCTCACCGAGAGGAACCTCCACCACCACCACCTTCAACAACAACAGGTTTGTTCATTTTTCCTTTCTTTTCCTCCACGTTGCTGTTTCATTTCCACAGGTGTGTGTGTGTGTGTGTGTGTGTGTGTGTGTGTGTGTGGTGCGGTGCGTTGCTTTCCTTCCGAACAGTCATACCTTCCCTGGCTTCTCTATCACCAGTCACAAGTTCAGGCCCCCAGAAGTTCTCCCGTGTGGAGCAGCTCCACAGCTCCGGGTCTCGAACATGGTAGTCAGGTTTTGAGGAGCACGTTCATGGCTCCGGGGAGGATCACGTGTTTGCGGAAGTGCCATGGAAGCGTTCTGCTCTTCCCTAAATGAAGACCCAGTGCTCCTCAAGCTTACTGTGGAGGGGAGGGGGGGCACTCTGTGTGTGTGTGTGTGTGTGTGTGTGTGTGTGTGTGTGTGTGTGTGTGTGTGTGTTTTCTGGGGTGTGAAGTCACTGCCCCCAGGCACCACAGCCCCTGTCACCTCTGAGAGCCCCCTGCTTCAGAAGGACAGGGCAAAGTCAGAAAAGGGTCTGTGAGATTTTTTTAACACCCCCCCCCCTCTTTAAATAAGGAGCTGAGTTATTCATAAGGTGAGCCTGTGACGTCACGGCTAATCTGCTCCTCTCCTGCATGCTTGGGCTGCTCTGAAGGGGGAAACCCTGCGATTTCTTACTCTCTGAAACGGGTTTTCCTGCGCTTTTGACCAGGCTTACAGTTACACTGCCCCCTTTTTCCCCCCTGTAAGAGGGCTGTAACCCGAACGGTCTCGTGTCTAGTCGCCCTGCAGCCCCTCCACACTTGAAAGAGACCCTCAGTGTATAAAAGTGACCCCCGGGGGGGAAGCAGCACAGACTGTGTTTGTATTCGATGAGCTCAGCAGTGCTGTGTGATACAGGCACGTTTTTAATCTTGTTGATTTTGTGGCTCCAACTGCACAGTTGCGTGACCTTTGTCGAGATCCTGGACGAGCCACTTTTATGTGAGTCCTTGGTACGGGACGGCAGTGGGTTGTGCTGTGTGTGACTGACTGGTTTTTGTGTTTTGTTGAGCTCCTCGGGCCTGTTTTGTGTGTGTAGTGCAGGAGCGGCCGGGTCACGCCGCTTCAGGACAAGGCCCGGGCTGTGGAGGCTGTGGAGACTGTGGAGGCTGAATCGCCGGATCTGTTTTCTGCACGTCCTGGCAGTTAGTTTGTTTATCATTCAGCACGGACAGAGACCCCTTGTTCCAGATCTTATTTGCATATTCTTTATTTTATAGCACTTTACTCATTTAGCTTATTTCTCAAACGTGTTCCATGCGTCGTTTCTGTCGGTACAGTTTTTGATTCCGGTGCATGAAAGATATTAAAAGGTTGTTTGTCTCAGGCAGTAAATGCGGTGGCTGGCTCTGAAGCGGCTTGTCTTTTCTGTTTTCTTTTTTTTTTACGTGTTCTGAAGGAAGTGAAGGAGCCAAGTTTCCATCAGAACTTACTCATCCATCCCCGTGCATCCTCGAGGCAGATTTCTTAAATTAAAAAAACGTTCTGAGACCTTTTATGGGTCGTCCTGCCAGGTTATGAAACCCAGGCAGCGGGATCTCCAGCAGTCGTTTGTTGAAACATGTTCTCACGTCACAACAGCGTGGCAGATGGAGCCGTGTGGCGTTTTATTTATCCGTAGTTTCGATTCAAGGAGGTCACGTTACGGAATAATGACAAAACGCTGTCAGACCTTCCGTTACAAAATGGAATTGTAAGTTGTGTAACATGCAGTCATGGGATATACCGTCCTGGGACATGTTGCTGAACTGGGAACGTCGTAGTTTTGAATCCAGAGTAATTGGGAAGGTTTGCATGTGCAAACTTGCCCATTTCACTTCCTTTGTAGGAAAAAATGCCGTTGCAGTGTTGCTCCATTCAAGCAGTTGTCGGAAAAATGAATGGAAAGACTTCCAGTGTAGCAGCTGTGAGATTTAATGGCGCTCTGGATGAAAGCACTAAACGTTTTCTTTGAAATAAAGAAATGTAAAGTTATGAATTAATTGTGTCTCACCACCTTTATTATACAAGTGATTCTAATCAGAGAATTTCCCGTTTGTACTTTGAGCGAAAGTGATGGAAAAAGTGTCCTGACAGAAAAAAAAAAGCTTTTTGACTAAAGCTGTAATGTGTAAATGTTGTTTTTTTTTTTTTTTTTTGGTCATTTGATTTATTATTTATATATGAATTTGAAATGTTTTCAATTTCATTTTTCAGTACAGTTTTAATGGCTTTCTGATGAAACTCATTACTGCTGGGAAGAGTCTCCATGTTTACGTTGCGTTCTCGCCCCGTTCTCTCTGTAATGCACCGTTTTGGCCATAATTACCAATCAGATCCAGGAGTAGAAGTGAAACTAATGGGTTGATTTCAAGAAATTGTCTTCTGATGGACTTCTGCTTATCTGGCAGTTTCAAATTGACAAAATTAACATGTGCATTCATTTATGTGGAGAAGATACATCCACATAAAAAAAAAAATTAAAATGAAATGCACAAATATGTTTATGTTGCTCGAATGAACCTGAGTTGTTGAATGAATAATAATACATAAAAGAAAGAAATCATGCAACACTATTAAATGTTTTAAACACTGGCTTCCAGCTCGTCACATATACTATTGAAGCAAAATTGACTGAATAGGCTGTTCAGTCTGGACTGTGAGTAAATCAATAAATAAATCAGAAGGTGGTCCTTGTTGTGGGACAGGGGTCAAAACTCAAGGTCAGCACATAGTTTGCAGCTAACACACTCAAATGTAATGTCAATGTAATGCTTCTATACTATGGGTTTCTCTGCCTCCACCATGTTTTTGGTTTTTTTTTTTTTTTGAAGGAACATTGTCAGCATAGGTCCAAAGAATCAATGCTGAGATTTGTTGCAGACTATTTTTCTAATTGAATTTGATACATTTCATCAATTCATTGGTGCGGCCCTAAACATTAGAAGTCATGTTTACGTGTTTATAGTCTAGCCTGCAATGAGCAGAATCTTCCTTAGCGGATATGAATCTCATGATTTTTGACATGTTTTTTTTTTATTATTTAGTGTAAATGAAAACATTATCGTGTCTTTTCGGTTCATTTCTTATGGTGAAATTGCTCTAAATGGTTCAGTGTGAAGTCAAACATTAAGGGCAAGAGCGTTGGCACATTTAACACTTAAATGTTGATTTAACATGACAGACCAACCAATGTACACTGATATAGCATAGCTGGTCATATTGCAGAGTGTTCTGTTCTGAAAGAGTGTGTGTGTGTGTGTGTGTGTGTGTGTGTGTGTGTGTGTGTGTGTGTGTGTGTGTGTGTGTGTGTGTTTTTCCCCTTACAGGATGTGAGCATGCTGGCAAAGAGAGAAACGCGAGGTACAGCAGCAATCAACCCCCTTTACTTTGTGCTTATTGCTCCTTTCACACTTTGCCACACTTCTTTTAAGGCTGTCACCAGGCACTATTTTGGTAGAGGAATAATCTACTGACTTATTTACATTTAATTGAGTAATCAGAGGTTTTTTAGACCACACAATTCTTTTCTCTGAGCCATATCAAACCATGCATGCCTGAAAAGATTTTAAAATACGTCAAAGAAAGTAACTCCATAGCCTTTTAGAATCAGTACTGTAAAGCAGAGCTGTTCCAGAGTTTAACAGATGCAATCATGTAATTTGCCTGAGAATCATTGCAGGTTATTATTGCCTTGTTTTAAAAAATTACTTACACTGTTCCAGTTTCGGATGATAATTTTATATTAAAATGTATTTTTTATGTAATAACAACTAATGCATTATACATTGACGTTTTATAAACTAGACACTAAATGGCCATTTTAAATGTTTTATCCATTTTCAATGATTTGTCCAGTATTTTTTAGCAGATATTTCTATGATTCCAGTATTTCAGTTCATTTTTGTATATGTTTATCTTTTAAAATGATGAATTTGCACATGCACATGCCTTACAGTGATTCCACCCGTAGTGTATATTCACGTGTCTATATACCTTTTAAGGTAAATAGAGGACAGGTTGTGTGTGTGGAGGAGGGTTGGGCCTGTTGTGCTTGTTTTTGGGGGAGTGTGTTTGTCAGGAAGGTCCTTGGCCTCCTGCACTGAGGAGGATGTTTGAGCTTCCAGAGTGAGATAAACAGGAAGGATGCATGCTTGCCTTCAGGATGCGCTCCACTCACCTTTTTTTGGAATGTAATCTGAGTTCTGGTTCTACAGAACTGGTTCAACAAATAAATGAACCTGGAATACTGGAATACTGGAATACTGCAGGTCCAGGAATGCTTTACTTCTGTTGAACTGAAGATTACTCATCACTTAAAAGTCTAATTTAGATAGGGGGGGGCTCTACAGAGGACACTGAATTGTAACATTTTGCTGGGAATTTGAGGACGCTGTTTCTGTCCATTTGCTCTGTAACATCAAGGGAGAAACAGGAACATGGAATTTAAAATGTTCTATAACTTTTGCACAGACAACTTTATATGTTTTTTCCAGTATGTTAAATTCTGCACATAATAGGTAAATGTGCAGATATCTGGGCAGGATATGGACTTATTTACACTTAGAAAATAATCAAAACTCATAATTTAACCAGACAAACTTTTGTATGTTACTGTATAATGTTATATAAAGCTTTCTTAGCTCTGATCTGTTTGACTTTCTGTTTAACTTTATTGCTTTAGTATCGTGTGTGTGTGTCTGTGTGTGTGCATGCGCGTCTGTGTGGGTGTCTGTGTGTGCGCGCGCGTGTGTGTGGGTGTGTGTGCGCGTGTGTCTGTGTGTGTGCGCGCATGTGCGTGTGTGCGTGGGTGTGCATGTGTGTGGGTTTGTGTGCGTGTGGGTGTGTGTGAGTGTCTGTCTGTGTGTGTGCGTGTGCGTGCGTGTGTGTGTGTGTGGAAGTGTGTGTCTGTGTATGTGTCTGTGTGTTTGTGTGTGTGCACGTTCGTGGGTCTGTGTGTGTGTGTGTGCATGTGTGTGCGTGTGT
>JBBJLS010001889.1:0-16608 GCA_037577275.1 Bryconaethiops microstoma
GCTGGAATAGAAAAGGTTCTTCCCAAACTGTGTCCACAAAGTTGGAAGCATGGCGTTGTCCAAAATGTCTTGGTATGCTGAAGCATTCAGATTGTCCTTCATTGGAAGTAGGGGGCCTAGCCCAAATCCTGAAAAACAGGTGTGTCCCAATACTTTTGTCCATGAATGGTATGTAAATGTTCTTGGTTTGCTATAAGAGCACTGTGTTTGGTTCAGGTACGTGGAGTTTAACCTGGTGTATGACCGCGGTGTGAAGTTTGGCCTGGCTACTCCTGGATCCAGAATAGAGAGCATCCTCATGTCTCTACCACTTACAGCCAGGTACGTCATACTGTCTGCGTGTGACTGGTGAAGATGCAATAAATGCTAAGATGAAAAGCCATCATGACCCTCAGTGAAGAGTATTAATCATCTGTGCAATTATTTCTAAAGATACTGTTACTTTATTATTATAGAATGATCCACAATATTTATTCCACAATAGCCTATAAATGACAGCCTATGGTGTATGGCCCTCTCTTATGCTGCATTCATTTAGTACAAGAGTGATGGAGATGTAAGATATGGTTTCTGCAAACAAACTGTTCAAAACAATAACTTTTTATCGAATTCAGATCTTAATAATCTACCTCTTCAGTTTAGAAACACAAATCAGTATAGAGTTCAATCTGCACTTCCAAAAAACATTTCTCTGCAGTCAAGGAGAAATTATTCCTATAAAAGTACAGCATGGTTTTATCACTGTAACATCTGGGTATATGAAGTAAATTTATTCTTTTGCTGAAATAATTTTGTCCTCTTCGCAGGTGGGAGTACATGCATGAACCAGCCAAAGGCACCAAGGAAGCAAAAATGCTGGAGGTTTTACGCAACCCTAAAGAGTGGATCTGAGAGAAAGCACACTTTGTAGTACCAGAACAGGGTTTTGTTTTTTTTACAAAGTTAAAAAGTTCACTGGAACCGTCCATGCATCTTCACTTACCTTTTTTTTTTTTTTTTTTACTGAAATCTTAATTTTTTGAATGAATCATGTTCCAAGTCCTGATTATTGCTTTGTTTAAATGAATCATAGCTGCTTCTCTGCTGGCCTCCGTGTGGCAGCCACTGTCTTTACTGTTGTTGTTGAAGCTGCTGTGTGCGTTTTTCTCTCAGGATACCAGTGTTACCTGGTGACCAGCGTGTTTCTCCCTTTCTGGTTTCCATGCGTGACTGCAGGTGTGCATTAACTCTGCTGCCTTACTGACTCATCCTGACAGGACCCGTCAATCACATGCGTTTCTGGCCTTTCCTTCTCTCTTATAAGTGCCCTGTGGTCAAATCTCTTAATTAAAGGGCCCATATCATACAGTTCTTTCCCTAGTCCAGGTATGGAAACTATGCAGCTAAAGCAGCCTTTTTATTTGTCTTTGTTTTTATGAAGTGTAAAAAATTATTTACAGTTGAAGTTTGTAGTGTTTTAGCCCGGACTGCTGCAGGCACAGACCAATCAGGACAGAGCTCATTACATACATCTTAAAGGCACAGAAACAAAAACTGCGTGTTTAATTCTAATAGATAAAAAAGAGGCTGGAAGATGGAAAATATAAACATCATAACTGTACATATGGGGAAAAACACAAAGTACAGTGTAAATGAAGGATATGGGCCTTTTAACTCAACTTTAGCTTTGGGTATTGTTCCTGCTACTTGCTTTGCTGCCTACCTTTGGGATTTGTCCTCCTCATTTAATAGCACTACTGTTGGTATCTACCATCTCCTGTGGTAATAACTCCTCCAGGAGACAGTCACTATATAAAAATGTGAATTGCCTATATAGCCTAATATGATTTTTGTGATGAAAACATATTAAAGTACCTTTTGTAACACTTTAAATGACTATTGATTTCATGCAAATGTTAAACAGCACATGTGCTCAGTAAAAATGTTAGTAAAGTATAATTAAATATATGTATATAGATAGCACATGTTCAATATGTTAAAAAAGCACAATGTATATATATATATATATATATATATATATATATATATATATAAAATCACTAGATCAGATATAGATTATGTATGTAAGTACCTTTTGTAACATTGAAGTATTGTATACTGTATATTTCATGCAAATTTTAGATAGCATGTGCTCAATACGTGTTAAAGAATAAATATATATAATTAGCATGTATTTAATAAGTGTTGATAGTGTAATTATATATATATATATTGAGTTAAGATATCCTCTAATTCTAAATCATTTGATAGGATATCAGAAAAAGCCTGAACTAAGTAACTAAAGTTTGAGCAACATGCAGTAGAGACACACAGGTGAACAGCAAGGCTTTGTCTCAAATGGCTCCCTACTCCCTACATAGTGCACTATGGAGGAATTCAAATACAGGTTCTTGCACCCAAATAATGTATAAAATATCTAACACTGGTGATTACGCCATGTGTAAAGAATGGTATTATGGACAAATTGTGCACATGGGTGTATAAACTCATTTCAAAACTTCAATAGCGCAATATAGAGGAAATATCAAAGTGCTCCCAGATAAATGTATTATTAACACCATGGTTTATCAAGAGAGGGAAAAAGAGTATCGGATTGGTATTGAAAGATACTCAAACTTGCGATATCAGTATTGTATTGTGCCACCCCAGTACAATACTACACTAATAATACCCTCTAGTTTACAAAACGGCATAAATGTAACATAAAAGACAATTAGACTAACGTTGACCTATGGCCTTCTCTATTGCTGGCTTGTTTTAGGTCCTTTTAAAATGTTAATGCTGTAGTATTACAATGTTTGCAACAGTTTGTGATATTTTTTTGCAGCAAATTATACACACTGTCGACAAGGGTTGAAAAACATTTATTACAAATAAAATTCAAGCTTCCAAAAAAAAACTATATTATATATACACACATACATAGCCACACACACATTGTTCTTCCTAAATAAGGCATATGCAAAGAATAATAATAATAATAATAATATTAATAATAATAAAAAATAAAATAACCACACCATACTCTAAACTGCTAAGAAGTCATGGCCGATCTACAGTCACTAATGCTGACTGACCATCATCGCTGAAAGCAGCGTCACTGACCACGTTTCAAACAACAAAAATGGCATTTCGCATTACTTTCTAAATACAGACCATATTAGGCAAAGTGACAATGGATTGGTTCAGAGTCGCTAGTTCATTCTGGCGGTGCAGGAAAAGGAATGAAGAAAAAAAGCCTTTGCTATGTTATATATCATCATTTGTAACATCATTAATATTCCTAGATAAAGGGCAAGCAATGCCCTTAGAAAAGTGCATTCACTCATCACATAAAATCAGTACAAATGTACTGCATTTTGTTCTGTTACAATGTTCTACTCTCTCTCTCTCTTCACTCACAAACACACACACACAAATTCAATTTGTAAGAAATCTAGAGGGCGAGTCTTCCTGAAATGTGCCTCTCAAAAGTTTTCCAAAGTAGTCAAACGAGCTAGACTTGGACCACCCCGGGCCCCCCAAACAATTATAAGAATCACATTGTGGTCCTCTGAGAACAGCAGTGTTGAAGTTACACCATGGCAGTCCTGCAGATGGCACTAACCTTTTGACACCGTTTTTACTCAGATAATCGACCCTCAAAAAAGAGGAAGCTGGTCACTAAAGCGGAAAACACCACCATGGTCCTGCTGGTTCCAGTGCAGAAGCGATGGTTGTGAAAGATAAATGTCCTACGCAAAGGGTCATATGACTGTGTTCATACAGCGGGTCTGCCTCCAAGTTTCATGCAGGTCTCACTTTGGTGGATCAGCACATGGCTGTATAGGGGCCACATTCGACAACGTCTCGATATTCCTGACATAACCGACACTTTCCAAAAACAGACATAGTTCATTTTTGAAAGGCCGTTTCGCAACCTCTCTTTTTTCTTTTTTACTGTCCCACAACTTCAACAAATAGACTGCCTGTGCAAATGTGTGGAATAAACTGTTAATCTCTGCATCCCAGGGATCGTCAGAAATGGGTGAAGTTAAAATGCTGTAAATGTGTACATAGTTATGACATCAAACTCTTTCAACTCTAAGGAAATTTTCATTTTTCAATGAAAACCTCCCTTGAGGCTGATCAGGGCCAGCTTGTAATAATGTTCTAACTTCACTCCATTTATTTTGACCACGTAAACATAAATGATGGGGCCATCCAGTGGCCTAGTGGTTAGGGCGTTTGCCCTGCGATCAGAAAGTCATGGGTTCAAATCCCAAGACCGTCCCTACACACTGCTCCCCGGGCACGGTGCTCCTGGCTGCCTGCTGCTTCACTTGGTGAATGGGTTAAATGCAGAGGAAGAATTTTGTGCTGTTCTCGCTGTGGGTTGTGGTGTGTTCACGTATGACAGAATGGTCACTTAATACGGAGGCAGGCTGTATGAACACAGGCTAAGTTTCTTCCCTGGGGCTTTTAAATTTGGTTATTTGGGGGGTCCTTAATCTTTAAAACAAAAACTAAAGAGATGAAAGACATCCTGTCTGCTTGCTTCTTGCAAGTGATGTACCTGCAATTCCTAAACATGGCTTTCCATGCAAACAATGGAAAAAAATTCATTTCAAAAGATGTAAAACATCTTCATGTGTTCCAGTAGAACTGTAGGCTTCAGTTTCACATTCACAATGTAACAGAAAAGAACACAACATAGGTAAGTCATTAAATTCGTTTCCTGCACATGAACATTATTCATGTTAAAAAAGGATTAGTAACCTCAGTCTAAATCTGAGAGGATTCCTGAAATCAGTCAAGCACAAATAAAAAAGCATGCTCTCACGACATCAGTGACACACTGTTTAGTTGTCTTTCCTGTTACAACTATCACACACACACACAATCCCTTGTTTCTTGAGAACAATTTTTCACCTGATGTTTTTTTTTATAATTGTAAACCCATGACACTGTTATTCTGAAAAACTGCCATATTCTCTTTGCAAAAATAAAAATTTAAAATAAGAACAATCAGTGCATAGCAGATTTCCACCCCCTTCCTTAAGTAACCCTCTGTTAAACGGATTTCTTAGAATTCTTATTGTACCACAATAAAGAGATAAAAATGGTATTTTACGGCTTATATCATCTTTCTTACTTCTAACAGCACGATTCACCACCTATACTGACATAAGCCACTTGCACTAAACACCAACACATTCATTCAGCACCTGTAAATACACACAAAAATGTGATGGCCAATGTCATAAGAATGGTTCTAAACAGACCAAGCTGCTTCACTGAATATGAACATCTAGAAAATAAGAGCAAAAATATCAGTGATGATTCAGCGAATGTTGTGAAGCTGCATATCTACCAATTAGGACTATGCTAAAAGAATAAATGACAGCTACTGGATTCCATTAATCAAAAACCACCAAAGCATGTCTGATCGACCTAATATTTTTAAATCCACTGCTAAATTTTACCCCCCAATTTATCTTTTTCCACAATTTTTATCCATGAGCTAGCTCACCAACATCTGATGGCTTCAATGGTGATGAGTGGGGAGAGTGGAGACATGCTAATATTTTCAAAAATGTTTTATGTTTTACAACTCAAAATGTGCAAAAGTCCAGCCTCATAAGTGACCAGGCCAAACAAGTGATCCAGGCAATAGTCAATGATAACTGGCTAAAAACAAAAGAACCAGTATGTTCTATGATGAACGAACTGCTTCTAGAACCTGAAAAAACGTCACGTCTTTATAATCTAATATTCAATGCATCCCCTTTATAATTTTAGGTGAGCTTGCTAGTTCAAAGTAAAATGATCTCATTAAAGAACAGAATGATTTCTGCTACACTTCTTGTGTGTGTGTACAAAACAAGTCCGACCATACTTAAGTTTCAAAATGTGACAAGAGCGAGAGCTGAGATTTTGTGTGCTTACTTATAGCCAAAACTCATTATGTGCGTGATGCCCTCTCTTCAGTCAGTGCCCTTATGACGAACAGACGAGGAATTCTGTGAACGACCAACATTAACTGTGAGACGCGGCCAATTTACCAAATCGTTTAGCACACACCTGGCTTAACACCTTCCAATACTGCACTGGACAGCACCATTTAGTGTTTTTTCTTTATTCTTTACTCTAACACACCTGATCCAGTTCACGAAAGGCTTCCCAATTATCGGATAAGCTGAACAGGAGGAGCTGTGCACCCCTCTAGCTGGTAAACTGGAAAATCCACGACTGACACTGTTTAAGTGTTTTTTCAATATTGCTAGTGTTGCGCTAATTAATGAGGCGGAATGCTGAGCGTTAACAGTGCTTTGTCATCATGGTAATGTTACTGACAAGCAGAGAAAAGTGTGTGTGTGGGGGGTGGGGACAAATTAAAAAAAACCTTTGCTTTATCCAATCTAATGACCCAGGCAGACTTCAATAGCTGGGCTGTTTACAGCCAGTCACTAAGCTGGACCTGGCCAGGGAGAGACAGTTTGCATTCAAGCTATGTGACCCAGCACCAGTGGAGCAACAGTGACGTCGGCTGCATAAACTCACGGCTGAGTGAAACAACTTAAACCTGGTTTTATTTTCTTTACGTGAGCGCCACAGTGCTCACTTGCATTTTTTTTCCCACCGCTACTGTTTTTATCTGTTATCTGTGAGATTGCATTGGATTTCACGTCACTGTTTAGGAAGTGACTCATTTTAGTTCCCTCATAATGTTCACTGGTAATGAAAAACTCTGCATCAGCAGTGAGTCACTGATACAGCTGGTTGGGCCCAAACAAAGCGTGTGGAAAGGAAAGGCAGGCACATAAACAACAGAAGCAGTGATGGGATTGGAATAAACTTCAGCAGGAAGGGTAGGTTAGAGGATTTTGTGTTTTGTGGATCCTTCACTTCCCTTGGCCGATCACAATGCTGCTAGTAGGGTTACTGATAATTTCGTCATATTGTGGCGGAGGCTCCTCCTCGATATGTACGTCCATATGACCAACAGCTTCCTCATAAGATGGGGGCATATCTCCAGCACCGCTCCGACCAGGTGTGATGTCCGTGCCTGGGTAGGCGGGGCTACTGTGTGTGCTGATTTCGGAACGAGGGCTGATTTCAGTGATGTATTCCTGCCCCCACTGGTCCACAGAGACCACCGCGAGTGCCGGGTCTCTCTGGGGTCGGCCAATGGTAGGACTGTGCTGGGACCTCTTGCGTGAGTGACACCTCCACACAGTGATCGAAATAGCAGCAATGAGGAAAACCACCAAGAGTAGTGGAAGGATCAGGTAGAGGGAGCTGACTCCACCTGCTATGGAGTTTAATCCACCAGGTCTGGGGCTGCTCTCACGCTGATACTCCTCCCAGAACCGCCTCTGCAGCCAATCACAAATCAGTAATAAAAAAGATCAGCTGTAATATTGTTACAAGGCTGAGGTAACACAAATCTGGCTTTCTGCTTTTAAAAACTAAAGCTGGATGGAATTAACAAATCTCCTTAATATTTCACAATATAACAGTATCGTGTGATATTTATAACCCTTGTAATCACATTCATCCAACTACTACTGCTGAAACAATATTTTACAAACTAAAAGAAAAACGCACAGAATGTCTTACAAACCTGCCATGGATATTGTTTTGACTGGATTTCACCAGACAGATATTTCAAAAGGCGTTTCCAGACAGGAAGCTAATATTTTATGGGTTTTAAGCTGTTATTTCCAAACAGCCTGAAGAAACCAGTAAATTGTACACATTGCAGTTAATTGTGAAGGTCTGGATATTATGTCTAAACAGAAAAAAAAACAAAAACAAAAACAAACTTAGCAGAAGAAATTACACCACTCATTAATGGACATTATATAATGGCTTATCAATATTCCTATATAAGGGCTGCAGAGTGATCAAAGTTACTGTCGTCCATGGCCAGAAATCTAAAAGACTCACTCTTTCTCTGTCCCCTAACAGAGTACTGTGAGTGCTGGTCTCACATTTTGCAAGCACTGTTTGATTGGGGGGAGTGAGTGAACTGGAGAGAAAACGGGATTAAAAAAAATAATAAATGAACAAAAATAAAAAACATTGTTAACACAGTATGTCAGTACCCAAGTATGCCCAGTCAGCACTAACTACACTGTGATAAGATCTTTCCTAAGCAGATCTGAGCCACTTTCACACTTCATCGTATATATACATATCACTGTTGTCCGTTGTCACATGAGGGTTTGTACATTTTGAAAATGTGTGCATGCGGATCTTTTTAAGGCACGTGTTCATACTAATAATAGACATGGGCCCCTCACAAATACCACCATATGAACCATTATGGCGAAAAAAATCAGGTAGCCACAGTTCAAAAACCAACAAACTGAACTGGTACACAATGAGCTTGTGTACAAAACAGTGCCAGCAAACAAACTGTTACAACCATGCCGGCGATCGACTAAATCTGCAGTTTGAGGCAAAATACCTGCCACACCTTTTCTGTTATGCTGTCATCAAGTCCTTACCTGCTAAAGATATTAACTGGGAAAATTAATGAATACTAGCAAGGTTGTGTACAAAACAGTAGAATATAACACACTATAATAAGGGCCTGGCATGTTCCCATATAGAGAATAAGGGTCTATGTTCTCATATACATGACCGTAACATTACGCCTCTTGCGCAATTGTGCCATGTAATATTAGACTCATGCTCTATCATGTACGTGACCTCAGTGCCCTTAAACAACAGGTCCTACATTCCCACGTGTGATCTCACATTTCATTGTGTTGAGTAGAAAGACCACAAATGTTTAAGGCACAGTCTTTCTGGAGTGTAAGGGGAACATGCTAAAGTGGAAATTAATCCAACCTGTTTATAATGGTGGTCAAGGGAACAAAGCATCTTATTTATCCTCAAGATTACAACTCTAATAAAGCTGATAACTGAAGCTTCGATTCAGAGGAAAGACCTAACTCCATTTTTTGTTTTTGTGCTACTATGATTTTATCGTAAGGAGTGTTGTAATTCATGGTAAAACCACAATAACACAGGCTTAAGGGGTTTATTCCTTTTACAAAACGGTGGCACTTTAAGCAAAACTGGGTACTTACTTAGTCAACAGACACTCTTTGGACCATGTACGCAACGAAACAGTCCATTAACAGCACAATGAAATGAGGTAGTCGTAGGTGTGCATACATCATATTTTACAAAGGCTCCAAACACGGCTCAGCCAATCAGATTACAGGAATGCAACTATCATGTTTTATAACGTGATTTGAACCATATAGAAAAACAGTAAAACTGGTCTCAAAACAGCTTACAATAGTGACTCAACCACAAAATCAAAAGGTGTGATGCAATGTCAGAGAAAACGTCATTTCTCAATGTTTAGCTTGAAAAGAAAGAAAGGATACATCTGTGAGTGCTTTTAAGACACTGTCTAATACCTTACATGGCCAGCAGCTGCTGGCAGGTCCAGACTTCTCACTCCTACAACTAAAGAAACATAGGACCACTTTGCACTATTCATCATGATACAGGGTAATAACCTGGGATTCGAATGGATTAATAAAGAAAGATGTTGGTTTAATACATTTCTCTCCATACATACTGTACTGTAGCACTACATGGCAAAGTAAGCAAGGTTCATGGTTATGTGCTAAAATGGGGAGAGCCTCTTTTGAACCTAGAAAGAATCTGAATCACAGTTGAGTCTCGAAGGAGCGCTCTCAGCGAGGCGGATACATTTCCTCCCGATAACACACAGCCTGCTCTCAGGAAATTCCACAGTGCAGCACTTACAAGTTAGGAAGAAAGGGTTTTGGGCACATACACACAAAAGTCTGAGCGCGCAGCGACTTGCCTTGACCGCTCACTCACCGTTTTCTCGTCGTTTTCAAAAGCCTCCCTGGCCTCCTCATAGTTGCAAACCTCCTCCCTGCATTCTCTCTGGATGTTGCCCTGCTTCATCTCTTCCAGAAAAAAGTTTGCTCGCGGGAACCTTCTCAACACGGCATGGGCCGTCTCCGCTGGCAGGAATACTGTAGAAAGACACGGCACCCAAAGCGCATAAAAACACATGGGTTTAGAGCAGCTGTAGAAGTGCTACACACAGCTTGGTTGGTATGACTACATGACCAATCTCGGCAAACTAATCATGAAAAAGTTAATTGTACCTTTTTCATGATTAGTGTATTTTAAATCCCCCTACTTCTCTCTCTCACACAATTAAAGGCTTATACAAACTCATTCTGGAGGTTACCAACTCTTTTTATAGCACTTAGGAATCGTTGGGTGTTATTGTTCAGTGTGGGTCTGATTTCAATCTGAATTGCCTATGAGTTATCAAAATAATGAGCTTATTACTTAATTACTATCATAAATAATAGCGGTAACAGCTCTGGAGGTGGTGCCCATTCACAGAGGCTGTACACATCTACAGAGACAGTACCAGAACACACACATTTGGAGTCTATAACAGCATACACACACCGCAAAGGGCAGCCAGTGACACATGCACACAATGTGAGCTCCTGTATCGCACAAAAGCTCTTTTGAAACATTCTGATCTTCCTTGGCAAAAGGGCAGCACTGGGGCCAACTTGAGTTTAAGGACATAAACAGAGCAGCTCACTGTTCCTCTACACCAAGGTGTGTACATACACACACACACACACACACACACACACACACACACACACACACACAAACACACACACACACACAAAATTGCGGTGCGATCCAAGTCCTGCCAGGAATTTCTGATTAGACATTGATTACACTTTAAAAAGAATTTAAGTACAAAACAAACTCTTCTGCTGAATAACACCAGTGCTAGGTGTTACACCATCTATACCGACATACTGTGACTCTTTAGGGATAGTTTGGTGATGTGTGTAGATATACATCACAAACAGTGAACTTCCTGTTTCCTAGTGTTTTAAGCTTTTCAGTTGTATTTTGTTCTCATTAAATATCTGTTTACTGCACTGTGTGCTTCTCTCTCTCTCTCTCTTTTTTTTAAAAACTGTCTAAAATCGATAGGACATTTTTAAAACATGGAACAGCAGGAACATTTGTCTCTCTAACATCATGAATCCTTCATGAAGTTTATGTGGAAAATGCTGTGACATTAATTTTTTAACAACATTTATATTTTAAGATTTTTGATCAACACAAACACACTGCAAACACATGACCATGTTGATTAGTATATTATATCATTATCACATTATTTCTTTATTTCATTCCTGCATTATTTCTTTATTTCATTATTGCATTTTTTTCTTCACATCATTCCTGCATTATTTCTTTACATCATTACTGCATTATTTCTTTACATCATTCCTGCATTATGTCTTTACATCATTACTGCATTATTTCTTTACATCATTACTGCATTATTTCTTTACAGCATTACTTCTCCACATCTTTACTGCATTATTGCTTTATATCATTTCTTGTACCTACCCGCTCCCATGGCTCCTGCAGCTTTGTTTACTGCTGGAATCCTGTAAAGACAGAAAAGTCCATGTTCAAGTCCGTCAGGTCGTGCCATTCAAAACCGTTAAGGGGTCAAAACAGAAGAAGAAATATTTTCTGAACTGATCCACCACCAAACCCAGTAGACAACACCAACACAATGTAGACCAATAAAACACAAATGTTCGAGGTACTTTCATCACATGTGTCTATCAGTCCTGACAAAAACAAAAGCCGAACTCCCCCTATACGGAGTGTTTTTGGTAGGTCGTTAGCTCAGAGCTACCAGAGCTACGAGTTCCAGCTCCAGCTGAGATTGAGCTTTTACCGCTTTTACAGCGCGACGACAAGCTGTACAGAGAAAAAAACAGGCTAAATACACGCTACATTTAAACGGTGTTAAGATTAACAATGTTTTCACATACTATACATGTAAAATGTGCGCTGTTAAACACGGGAAACATCACTAAAATAACAGAGATCTGGGTGTTTACCTCCTCACTCTCAAACTGCACCCAGTGGTTTTCCCCAGATGAGCGACTGCGCATGCGCACACATGCGCTGAGGAGTTTCAGCGATGGAGGAGAATCTAGGAAAACGTGGAATTATTAATAAAACAAAGTTCACGGTTAACTTTTACATGCGTAGAGCCTGAGGTACATGCATTTTGTTTCTATAATCCAAATGTTTTGCTTGTTTTGCCGAACCCTTGCATTTGATAGATAGATAGACAGACAGAATTTTTTAATTTACGTGCCCCCTAACTTCCATTGTACTGTACTGTGTGGAATATGCTACAGGGAGGCTGTTGACCTAGTGGTTAGGTAGTTGCCCCTGTGGTCAGAAGGTTGTGGGTTCGACCGCCAGTGGCACCACCGAGGTACCTGGGTACACTGCTCTCTGGGTGCGGCATCTATGGCTGCCCCATTGGTGAGGGAACCATTATAGCACGCGCGCATTTACCCCGCACTCCCCACTCCCATGGACAACGACGGAGACTTTGCACGCCCCCCCGAAAAAAGTAGAACGATGCGCCCCCCCCCCTCCCCCCAACATTAAAAATGCTCCCGGCGCCCCTGGGCTGCCCGCTGTTTCACTTGGTGAATGGGTTAAAATGCAGAGAATTTCACGATGTGTGCAGGGCTGTGGTGTGTTCACGTATGACAAATTGACACTTTATAGTGTAGGATGTCCTAAACTAGATTGTAATGTCCCACATTAAGCCGTGTAGAATGTTCTCCACTGTATGTTACACATATATTACACAAACCATAAAGGCTATAATATATACTATAATATACATACTATATAGACATAAGTATTGGGACACACCTGTTTTTCTGGATTTAGGCTGGGCCCTTTACTTCCAGTGAAGGGCAATCTTAATGCTTCAGCATAACAAGATATTTTAGACAACATCATGCTTCCACTTTGTGGACACAGTTTGGGGAAGAACCATTTCTATTCCACCATGAGCGAGGTCCATAAAGACATGGTTGGATGAGTTCAGTGTGGAAGAACTTGACCGGCCCGCAAAGAGCCCTGACCTCAACCCCATCCAACACCTTTGGGATGAACTGAACTGGAACAGCCAGGCCTTCTCATCCAACATCATTGCCTGACCTCCTAAATGCTCTACAGAATGAATGGACACAAACTCCCACAGAAACTCCAAAATCTTATGGAAAGCCTTCCAAGAGTAGTGGAAGCTGTTATAGCTGCAAAATGGGGACCAACTCCCTATTAAAGTTTATGTATTTGAATGGAATGTCATATAATGCATTGTTCGTGTAATGGTCAGGCATCCCAATACTGTTTGTAATATAGTTCGAGAGATAGATAGACTGATAGATTGATGATTTTTATTATTATTTAAGCCTTTTATCCTAACCAAGATCACAGGGGTTGCTGGAGTCTATCCCAGTGGTCATAGAGTGAAAGGCGTAGAAACATCCTGGACAGGTCCCCAGACCATCACATGTCCGACACACAGACAAACACTCTCAATCACACAGTCACACCTAGGCACAATGTAGTTACTGGCAACTGTGTTTCTCTCAGATTTTTCAGTAGAGTTAATATAAAATTATAATCTGTACGTATAATTTATCTATAAGTATAATTTAGAATAGAATAGAATATACTAGTCTTTATTGTCACTGTTGCAGGAACAATGAAAAACAGTTTGGTAGCTCTTTGTGGCAGCATGATAAATAAATTAATAGAGAACTTTATAAGTATAGTACAACCTTTCTTCTTCCACTACGCCCTACATAGAGATTTTAGATCTTAGAACTCTCCTCTGGTTCTCACACTGTCCTGAAACTTCAGTGTTTTCTCAAACTGTAACTTGCTTTGAATAAAAAAGGTAATAATTAAGAGTTGTTCCTTGTAAGTTAATTCACTGTGTCTCCAGAAAGTGTTCATACATTTTTTTGGTTGAATATGTATTCATCTTTTCATTCTTGTATTGAACTGATACATATGATCTGGACTCTCATATAATTGACCTAAAGTAAGTCCCTTATTGTCACATGTGAACACCACAAAACACACAGTGTGAACAATCTTTCTCTACATTTAACCCATTCACCAAGTGAAACAGTGGCACCCTGGGGAGCAGCGCGTGGGGACAGTACCTTGCTTAAGGGTACCTCAGTGGTGCCACTAGCAGTCCTGGGATTCAAACCAACAGCCTTCTGATTGCAATGGCAACTTCTTAACCACTAGTCCACAAGCTGTCATAGAGAATGGGGACAGTGCTTTAAGTCTCACCATAGACTCTCGAGAGATACAGGCTTTGAATAGTCCATCTAAAATCATACAGGTTACGGGTTTTGAACCGGTTCACCCCTGGTGGTTTTTCTACTGGAGGTGAACTTCCACCTCAGTGTTAAGTCTCTTGAAGATGGAAGAGTTTTTCCATAAGACCTGCTCTGCATTTGACTTGCCCTCAGCCCAGTTCAGTTCCTAGTCCCTGCTGATGGAAACCCTGCCCACAGCATGATACTACCATCACCACACACCACAAATCTCAGTGGTGGTGATGAGCAGTGCCAAGTTCATCAGATCAGAGAACCCTTTTCCACATTTCTCTTTTTCAACAATGGCTTTTTCCATAAAACTCAGCTTTGTGGAGTTTCTGGCCTGTTTGTCAGGTGAAGAGTATCTCCAGTCTGAGGTATGGATTTCTCTTGCTCCTTCAGAGTTAGCAGTATCATAAAACATATCAGATATAATTTTTTTTTTTAAACGTGACAGCTTGTTTAGACAGCTCTTTGGTCTTAATGATGTTCTTTGTACAGACACGTTCTCCAGCAAACTCTAAGGTCTTTCTGAAGCAGGTGTAGTGTTACTGACATCACATGACATTTTAACTGTTTTACGGCTCCAGTTATTTTAAATTAATGATTCATTTAATTATGTGGCCTCTCATGGCAAGCTGGTTGGACTAAAAGTATGTTAAGGGTTTAACGGCAGTTTTGCTTATGCAATCACTACTTTTTCTTTTGTCAAATTTCCAATAATTTTGTAATCTTGATTTTTCCTCCACTTTAATATAGTGGGCTATTTTGTCTATTCCTGATTGAATCTAAATAAGTTTAATCAGTTCCAGGTTGTAATAGTACAAAATGTAAATGTTTTTGAGTACCTTTTGCAGGCAGCATAGATTGCAGAATTTGTTTGATGGTTGTTGGTTTCTAATTGCAGATAAAAGTCCTGAAATACATGCTCTGGGATATGTGTGTGTGTGTGTGTGTGTGTGTGTGTGTGTGTGTGTGTGTGTGTGTGTGTGTGTGTGCGTGCGCGCGCATAAAGATCCGCAGACAGGCTCTTCTCCAAATTCTAATGTGGTGTGTTGGAGGCTGGCCTAACACTCACTAACATATTTTTGCCCCACAGAGCTTTTCTCTCTGATTGGAATCGTTAACTAGTGGAGCTGCAGAAAGTCTTTGCCAGAGGACACATTCAACCTCACGTCCTGCAACACTGCACTCTCTTACACACTCAGAGACTCAGCTTATAGGAAACAGTTTTAGTGAAGTGCAGACAGACTCACACACATACTATATGTCCAAAAATATCCAAACACTCCCTCTAATAAAAATAGGACTATAGAGTAGCAGCACATGAGCTTAAGGTCACCATGCACAACCATCCCAAGCTTCAATGAGAATAAATAAATAAATAAATAAATAAATAAATAAATAGATAGATGGATACATATATATAGATATATATATATATATATATACACACATATATACACATATATACATGTATATATAAAATGTGAACGCCCTGCAGGAACAATAGCTTTGGTTTTATCCTGGATTACATTAATGTTTTAGATTTGCAATAAATATTTTAACTAGTACTGTGTTAAAGGGAACACTGCTGTTAAAAACTCCTTATTTGTTTAAAGTGTTTGCAAACCAAATGTTATTGCACTTTTGTTCAGATAGCTGTACTTTAAAAATAAAAGTATGCAATTGTGATTAATTACAGAAAAATCACGATTAATTAATCTAAATTAATTGCACACATTTTCACGGTAAAAGTATTAAAAAATTTAAATGAATTTTGGCATACGATTGAATGCCGTGGATTTGTGAAACTCGGATTTGTGAAACTAGATCAGCAGCTCTAATACAGATTGAGCCAAATCTGGTATTTGAGGTATTTGATGAGAACTACAATGTAATTCACATTACAGACCATTTTCTTTACGTTTACAGATCTAGCTCTTTGCCTCTGGCCTGTTAAAGCACAGCCACTGAAATAAATGCAGAGCCGACCTTTCCAATTAGTACATTTTTAACATGAAATTATTGTTTGCCAAAATGAAAACAAGGCCACATGCCAAGTTATTAAAACAACTCTGAAATACTTCTCTCTTCTGTTGACTTTATGTTGTGTGGATAGTGTCAGGAAATGCCAGAATACCAGAGTGTACTGGGTGAAAATACTTGTGTATATTTCCAGCTTCCACAAAGAGAGGTCTTGGAATGATTAAGAAAACACATCGACATACATAAAATCACTATTGTATGGTACTATACACACACACACACACACACACACACACACACACACACACATATATATATATATATATATATATATATGTGTGGGTGTGTGTGTGTGTAT
>JBBJLS010001898.1:0-16606 GCA_037577275.1 Bryconaethiops microstoma
GAATAAAGTGAGAATATGTGGATGAAGAAAGTGTTGTGTGATTAATACCAGAACCAGGATCTCCGAACTTAGGGTGGATGAGAACACAGGTTGTCTCAAAACCCGACAATCATAAGGGATGCCAAATCAAACTAACTTTCTGAATAAATGAATCCTGTGAGTCTTTCAAAATATTAATGAGCAGTGTATTTAAGGCTCAGTTCATGCATCAGTAATGGATAGAGAATGACACAGAATGCCAGAGTTCCTGTGGTTCTACAAAACACATATTTAAATTTGTGAATTTACAGTATGTCAGCAGCAAAGACATCCAATGGGCATGGCAAAATGGATTTGCTGCCTTAAAATTAATAACATTAGCAGCAATATCAATTAACATTTGAGTTATCATATAAACTGACACAGAACTGTTTTAATCCAGATATACAAGTGGGTTTTTGAACATGGACTACTTATTTGAGTCTGTTGGACTCAAACCAGGACTTTGACAAGCCCTTTCAAAACTTTAATTTTGCTTATTTGCAGCCTTTCAGATATGGATTTACTTTTCTTCTAGCATAAGTGTCTTGATCATAATCAGAATCAGAACTTTATTGATCCCGGAAGAAATTGCTTATGACTGCCACAACACAGAGGCAGTAACAATATAATATAAAGTCTAAATAAAATCTAAATGAAAATCCATAAAAGAAAAAAGCTCAACATTTATATACCTATGCAACATACAGAATTGCTTGGTATAAATACTACATATAAGTAAGAAAGTTGAGTGAAAAACTACAGACACAAATTGTAGTTTGGAGTAAGTTATTGCACCAGTAATGAAAATGTAATATTGACCTAAGTAATAATATTGCACATGAAGACTATTGCACATAATATACTGCAAGTGATTTAGCACCCATTTAGAAAACGTCACATGATATTGCACATAATGATAATGTTTTAACACCCGTTAAGAACATTGCACAATATTGCACATGGTAGACTGTATCACGCACACCGGTCATGTGGGGTCCCGGAAGTGATGCGCATCACAGGGTTTATAAACAAGGAAGTAGGTAACACCTGTTTTCAGTCATTGAGTCCCATGCTCGACTCGTCTCCAATCCAGCTGGTACTGTGAGTACTCTGTTTCTTTTCTACCATTTATATACTCTCAGTGGGAATCTCTACTCTCTACTGAGAGCATTCTCAGATCAAAGTGCATGGTCTGCCAACTCTCTTGTGTTCAATCCGCAAATGTGTTCATCCACTACGCTACACTGGGCTAACAGTTCGGCCAGGTAAGGTTTCTGACAGACTGTTGCACATCACAGCAAAAATAATGCACATAGTCCTTCACACAACAATAGTTATTTAACCCGGTAAGAAAATATACAAAAAGATACAGCAGGCTATTGCACAGATTATTGTGTGGATGTGTGACAGAGTGAGGAGTTGTAGAGTCTGATGGTGGTGGGAAGGAAGGATTTTCTGTGGCGTTCAGTGGAGCACTTATTTATGCACAACCTGTTTAAGTTTTAGCAAATATATTAGCTAATAGCTATTAACTAATATTAGCTAATTGTCATGAGCACTAACCTTAGCTGAGGTTAGAAAGACTTACCATTGCTTGTTCTCCTGGCACCTTTGGTGAATTTCTAATTGACTTATGTGTCTTTTGCTCTTGGGGAAATTTTTGACAGGCCAGCTTCTTTTGAGAATGTTGCCCAGGGAAGATTCACCACTATGATCCATGGTGCTGAGGGGCCTGTGTTGGCTGGGCCCTCAGTAATCTTTACTGGCCCCTTCATATATTTACTGGCACACATTTATCATTACTTTTAGAAACATCCAATTTCTTAATATTATACCGTTAGGTTCCATCAGCAGATGGTAAGAGGATGCGGGAAATATTAAAAGGGCTGTCTTTATCCTCTGAGAGAAAGGTACTTCTGTTATGAAGGTGGAGTAATGTAAACTGTTTTAATCTAACTTTTAGATCATTTCACAAGGTTTTCTTATTTTGCATATTTTCTTTCATTTATATCCCCAGACAGAATTTTCAATTAACCCAGTGTTTTAGTACTGATTAAAGGGCATGTCATGGAAAAATTCATTACATTTAGTCTACTCTGGTGTAATTTGTAAATGCTGCTAAAGTTTCAAAACATGGAATTTACATTCCAGTCCACAACAGGTATAAAAATAGCCAGATTTTAAATAATTGTTTTTGTGATATCCCAAAACACACATTTACATGCTCTGACCGCTTTATCAGTAATGCGTACACTTGTCATGCAATTATCCAATCAGTAAATCATAATTTGAATAACCACTCTTTACAATAGTTTTGATCAGAAAATCATCTCTAATCTTGAATCTTGAAAAGGATGGGTGGGCAGTGGAATAGTTTCCATTTCTAACTAGGGTGGAGGAGGGAGGCACTGTTCATACCACCTGACCCATGACATGGCATATGTTTAATTATGAGCTTTTACATATATTACTTTATGATAAGCTTTAAAAACAGTAATTCAATAGGCAAAACATTCTTACTTTCAGCACTTCAAATGACGATAATTTAGACAGTCATGAATATACCTCACGCCAGAGCCCTTCCCAATTTTAATGCATCATAGCACAGCTGTAACTGACTTCTTTAATAACTTAATTATTAAGACATATAATGAAACATTCAACAATTAAACACTGATTTTAAAAGACCTCAAAATCAAGGTCATAGAAGTATTGGGGAAGAAATGCTGAACTGATTTATTTTAGATTTATGCAACATACACACAGTTGGACAGGATATGCGAAAAAAAGTAGTTATTATTAGTGCCCTGTTCTGAATTTGATCAGAAACCTATAGTGGCCCAATGTGTAAATAGTGGATAGTAAAGCATTCAGAAAACTTGGTAAAATGGTGCTTTTACAATCTGAACATTTTTTGGAAAATACACAACATAAAAGACCCACATGAAAGTTATACTCATCTTTTTTTAATTTAGTGAGTTGTCACAAGCCTCTTACATGCATATCAAAAAGCCCTAAAATGTAAAATGCACGTTTGTGTCTCATATCATTGATTTATCAGTCTACTCAGGCTTTAGCAGAAACTTCAGTGTTTGTAAAGTGGTTGTTTGCTAAGGACCAATTTTGGGTGATTTTAAAATTGATGCGTTAATGGTGTTTTTTTAAGAACTTTTTTATTTAATGGGCTGATATTTTAAAAGCATTCTCTTAAAAATAAAGTGACTGCACAGAATACAGACTGAATACAGAAAACCATAATCTATTCTTTACCATTTTAAGTCTAAGAGGGAAATATACAGCACCCCTTTATTAGCTGTAGCCAGCCATGCTAAACACGACAGCTGTAGGGCTTGAAGAAATAATAATGTTCACCGCAGCTTGCCCTCTGATCTCACCCTCAAGTACTACACTATTTATGGATTTTGAGGAGAATGCGATCTCGTTTTATCACGCCAGGCACCTTGGGTGACAATATCACAGCAGGTAAACATCCACGCAATTATGGAAAGGGAGGTGAGGAAGAATTAGAATACCAAACAGCCAGGGCGAGCCAATGCACACCAATCAATCGGCATGACAATCTGGAGTTTATGGAACATGCACAACACTTATGTTCCAGATATGCCTCAGGTAAAAGATTACTTCTCAGGAGCTCTGCTCAGGGCTTGGAGTCAGTTATGATCTCTGTTCTCTGAAACAGTAAATGTACATTAGCCATTCCATGGGCTTGTGCTCCTTAAGCACTGTATGTATTAGCCATACACCTACAGAAACCAAGCATTAAATCTTTTATCATTATGATTTCCAGCTAAAAACAGTTAAACGCCCCCGTCCATTGTTGCTACATTTGATTAATATGCATAAGACATTGTGCGTTCATTTGAATTTTTAATTTGATATTCATTATGCTAGGCCATTTATTTATACTGACACAACTAATTGGCAGTTCTTTTCCGGTATTAACCTCTAGCTATGCCACTTGAATACATCTGAGACTTGTACAGAAAAGCTGTTTGAAACTTTTACACTGTTGAGCTAGACAGCAGGGTTTGCATGCAAATTCTCTGAAGCACAAACCAGAAGAATAGGGAAATCACACATCACATTACATACTTTGGCCAATAAAATCAAAGCTATGAAAGCAAAATAAAAAACATGACATGAAAAGCATGAAATAAAACATCAAGTCATTAACTCAAAAAAGAACGAGTAGGTTCATTTTCATTGCTGTTTGGCTACAGCATGCATCATTTTCGAGGTCATGGAAAACAAGGGGGAAGTATACAGTATAAAGGAATTCAAACCTACATGAATTCTCTTATGCTTTTTGATGCTTAATTTTGTCAAGGACATTCATATTATGTTACTTTAGATATGCTGCAAACTTTGCATAGCATTAATGCTATTTTGTAATCATTAAAGATTTGCCTACATGAATTCAGAAAAAATGATTCCTCACTGGCTGATGTCAGAAGAGCTGTAGTATTACAGCTGTGTGAGCTGGGGCAGTTGTTTGGGTACAGAACACTGTGGCAAGTACTTCAACAATTTTCAAGTCAGGCATAACAATATGATGAGGTCGCTCTGACAACTCTATCTGAGCTGAGAACAGATTTATTAGACACACGTATCACTCCACAGGACCCAACTGCATTTGGCATGTCAGTAGATAGGACTGCTAAAACCATCTGGGTTGGCATTATTAGGGTGCACTAATTAATGTGGCAAAATAGTGCACCTTCCAATAATGACCCACATCTTTGCTTTGAATTTTGGTGGTCTGGTCGCCACAAGATCACAGACTGACTGAAGAAGAGCAAACAGTATCAAGACAGCCATTCAGTGCATCCTGCAGCATAATCACACAGACTTCTATGCAGCATATCTAGTCATATGTATGGTTGAGTAATCCAGGTGGCACTTTTTCAGGAAGGAAAGGAAAGCAGTCTCATCTTACATTGTAATTCTGATTTCAGAATTCAAAATTGTCTATGAATGGCTAAAATCAAGTTTGAAATATAGATAAAGGATGACCCACATCCTCATCTGTGTCAGCCTTACTAGAGCACGGTTTTTAATCACTTGTTTGGAGACTTCACAGAGACAGGACATTTCAGTGGCAGCAATGAACAGTGCCCACTGAGTCTCCTTAGTTCTGTTTCTATACAATGATCAGAATGAATGTGCAGAATTATGGAACAATAGTAAACACCATTTCAATTAAAGCTGTCAAGGATTTTTCCCGTCCTTTTTGAAATACAGGAAATACACAAATAGAACATTCAAAATAGACCATTGTAGTTCCAGGCTTTTAAAAAATGTTAACCAGTGTTCAAATGATTAAACAGAACTTCTTTAACTTTATCCTTTTGGGGTTTTTTAGGTTTGAATCAATGGGATGCAGATTTGCAATTGAAGAAAGTGAACTGCCATGTTTCCTGAGACCATAAGGATAACCAATGCATGTAGTAATTCAGAAATGCATGAGTATTTGGAACTTGTAATGGAACAAAATGCTTTGAGAGCTGGGAAGTAACTACAGAACTATACCTGAACTACAGACATTTACATCTGAACAATAACAAATCATTGCAAAACTGACCTGCAAGTCACTCAGAGAAAAGAGCAGTAGTTTTTTAGATGCATCCAGTCCGGGGAGTTTTGAATCCTAAAACCCATCTTAAAAACAGTAGGAATCCAGGAGTGGCAATTTAAGGGAATTTGAACATATGCCATTGGAAGTTGTGCCCTTTTCAGGAACTCAGCGAATGTGTTGGAAGTCACATCAGTCTACAAGGGTCATTCTGAACCTAACATACAAATACACACTAGGATTTGAGTTTTTCCCACTCAATTTAGTTACATCCGTTCCCCTCCAACCACACACAGAACTTTCCTTATTTCTTATTTAATCTGTAATATCCTCTGCAGTGACACAATGTGACTTATAAGGTCCTTTGAAAGGAAATGGGGCCCTGGTCGTCCATGTATCACTGACACAGCATTCATCTTCAATGTCTCATCTTCCCTGGCAGCTGATCACAAATAAGAACCAAATCATATTATAAGATTATGTCAAAAATCTATGGCAGTACATACATGCATAATTACTCAGTTATGACTTCAAAATAGTATAAATAGTCATAAAATTAACCATTTATTGAACTGTACATAAGGTAGCGACTTTGTAAATGTCCATAAAAAATAGGACGATCCCTGAAATGATTCGTCAGAAGTGCAAAAATTTTCTCTTTGGGAATCTGCAACTTCTTCCAAACATCCAGCATTCTCTGTGAACTTCACAAGCATGTTATTGCTTGATATGTAAGAACTTTGTTTGAATCCTTTGACTGCTCCATCCCAGACGTTTGATCTAGTTATGTTAAATCTGCTGCTATTTTTACAGTCAATACAGGGTGCCTAATTTCCAATGGTTTCTGCATCTGTCACACACGTTTCCATGCTGGGATACAAATTCACAAAAAAACTCACTTTGTTGCTACAGAACTGATGTTCCAATAAACTGTTCTTCATTACCAGCACCATTAGCTCTATTAAATCTCTGAACTCTCAGTCCATCTTCATCTATCCTGGCCCTAGTCAGCCTCTAACCCTTCATAAATAACATTTTCAATTAAATATTTTTTTCTTAGTCTGCTTTTCTTCGCTGGTAGTCCTGTGGTCAAAAACTGGCCAATGTTACAAAGTGTAGAGGCTACAGATGGCCTACAATTTGCAACTGTCCTCCTACAAAGTGCACTTAATTACTCGTGATGGTAGGTGGTGGACAGGTGGAAGGAAGCTGGCAACTCAATGTATATCCTTTCATTATCACAGCAGTGCCATACTTGTACACAGGGTGATTGTATGTGAAAGAACCAATTGGGACCTTTGATCTCACCAATTGGGACCTTGCAGTATTATATACACACAAAAGCAGACAAAGCAAATGTTAAAAACATAACCATTTGCAAAGCATTTGAAAATGCACCTGTATTTTCTAATAATCTGCTTTTTCCTCCTGTTTTATTTAGGAAGCTGTATGTTTCTTTAGATTATGTTTTACTGTATTCCATTAATTCCATACATGAAGACACAAAAAGTGATTCTACAAGATAAATATCTGAGCTTTCAAAAGAAATTCCACTTTCCCAAAACTTAACACAATTTTCTGCTTTTTTATTGTTCTACATCATTTAAACACAGCAGCCTCCTGTTACACTCATGATGAATGAACAGAAATACTCGAGTAAAAATATTTTACATCAGACTACATTAGAACCATGCTTTTTGTCATATGCTAAGCACAATTAACAAAAGTTCAGAAGGTTCACACACCAATCAGAACCTCAAGACATTTGATTTCTATGAGAGTCAAGTGTTTGCTTTAGCCGTGGATGCTGAGGTCAGATTTGTGTGCAGTTATTGTTTTGTGCTTATAGTATTAGAATGACATGCCTCATTTCAGGAAATGTGTAATATTATTCTCAAGCTTAGGTTTTTACCAAAAATGTGAAGAATGCTGCATTTCAGTTGGATTTGAGTGTGATGGTTGGCGGCTGCTAGAGGCCGTCCTTTTCTGTTCTTTCTGTTTTGTAATATGATTCTTATTGTGTCATGCCTGAGCACACTGGTCTTATGTTTGTTTGCATTATGTGTTTCAACTGACCAGTGTGCTCAGGGAAAGTGATGTTTAGCTTCAATTGGTTCTTGGACTTGTGAGTCCAAGAAGTATTTAGTTCTCTTTTTGTTGGACCTTAGTTGTCGGTCCACAGCCCATTATGCTGGCTTGTTTGGTTTGTGCTGCATTCTCCTTTGTTCTTGTTTTGAGTTCTGTTAGGCCCTCGTGCCTGTTTTGTTTTTGAAAATAAAAAGATAGCAAAATGGAAGTCTGCCTACGCGCCTGCTCTCATTGCCAAAAGACGGAGCAACGTATGTCATATGTTGTTGACAATAATAAATATAATATTATACAAATGCCTTCCTAATTGCATTACAACAAAGTCTGTACTGATCTACAAATGGCAATTAACCTAGGCAACTCTTGCAAGTTTCTGATTTCTGATGATGAAGCATTTGTAAGCACTGTATACTCTTGTCAGCGCTTGGTACTGAAACACAGGTATTTACCCTGGACCTTGGCATTAAATGAAACGCCTATTTATTAATTGCAGCATAGCCATGGGAACAATCTTCAAGCAGGGTGTCACAAAGGAGTGCCAACCATTTCACCAATGTAGCGTTGAGGATGAACCCAATCGCGTCACATGAGAGAGTAGGTAGTCCATGCACTTTGAGTTGAGAACTCTCCCATAAAGAGTAAAGATTTCCACACAGAAAAAGTATGAAACTGGAGTACTCAGGGTCTCAGTAGGGGTTAGAGATGATGACTTAATGGTTAAGCAATGGCTACTTTCATACCTGGGCTTTTATACCATGTGATGTGCTTCACTTCCGGTGCCTTTTGCGTGTCATGTGACCCGTGTGAGTGACGCAGGGGGTTCTTAACATTTTCATTTTGGGAATAATAGGGCTGGAGTTTGAGGTAATAACACAATTTGGTTGATTTGAGTTGGTGAACATTTTGAGTTTTGATTTAGATTTTACAATCACTAAGTATCATATTTGGGCTAATTCCCAGTTAATAATGGATTACACTAACTGCAACCTCTTTCATTCACAGAAGAAGTGACTGAAGCTTTTGGCAAGAAAATTTTGTCAGGTGGCGTCCAGCTTTCCTTGGGCATTTCGACACTGAACTGTTCGAACACCCTCCAGTTGGCAGGTTGGCAGTGGTGGCCAGTCACTGCCCATCATTTAATGGATTCCAGCTTAACTCCTCCCTCCTACCCCAAAGCCAGCAAGAGGCTCTCTCCACTGCCTCACCCAACCTACGAGCAGTCTTCCTCCCTGTCATCCCCAGCATTGTAAGGGCCCTCCAGACTGACTCTGCAGGAAATCCCCTATAGCTGACCTTGACTTGCCACCCTTTGTCTCTGCACTGCTGGACCAGGTCCTGGTATTTGATGGTCTTTCATTCTGAGGCCTCAACGCATCCATCTACACATGGGACCGTTCATTTGATCAGGATGATCTTCTTGGCCTCCTCGGACCATATAACTGTGTTGGGCCTCAGGGGGGTGTGGACAACCTGGGGAAAATAATGTTTTCTCCCCAGGTCCACCCTCATCTCCCATGATGGCACTGTGTGCAGAAGGCCCTTCATGGATCTCTTGGAGGATGGTGGTCTCGAATTGTATGGATGGTGCAGGTCTCGTGGGGGCTTGGCATTTTTTCCGTCTCTCCTGCTCCAAAATGTCGGCCAGTGTCCTGAGGACCTTGACATGGTGTCATTGATATCTTCCTTGGCTGAGAGCAGTTTTACACCCAGCCAGGATGTGTGCCATTGCACCTCTTTCTTCACATAGCCTGCACAGGGGGTCCTCCCTCAGTCCCTACCTCAACAGGTTTGTTGGCGTTGGGAGGCTGTCATACACTGAACGGAGCAGAAACGAGATGCGGAAGGGCTCCAGTTGCCAGAGTTCAGGCCAACTGATCTTATGTTTTGGCAGGTACCACTTCGTCCAGCCCCCCTGTGTTCCAAGCTCCACAGTTCAAGACATTCTTCCCTCCTCCTCTAGCTGTCGGATCTCAGCTTTTGTCTGCTTTCCCCCACTGCAGGAAATGGGTTGCTCCGAGTCCCTGGTGCCCAACGCACGGGTTCCCGATAATGTCCTTCAACTTCAGGAGGCTTTCTACCTGAGCCACTGAAGTGTCCGTTGCCCATTTGCTTCCAGATCATGTAGTGACACCTGCATCTCGGACCATATTGTTGGTGGAGTCCCTGAACATCACCACAGCCCTACACTTTGCCACCTTGAACTCTTCAACGACTGATTATATTGGTAGTTGTAACTGGCCAGACATAATATACAGCCCTACTGACGTGAAGCTTGGTGGAATGCCGAGCCATTTACGGAGGTGCTTGTTGACTCGGCGCTCTATTCCTTCCACCATTGTCATAGATACTTCAGAAATTGTCAGAAGCCACAAGAGTCGCGGTAGCAGACCATGCTGGAATAGCCAGGCTCTGAACTTTGCTGGCAAGACTGAACTTTCAATCATTTTCAGCCACTCCTCTGTCTGCTTCTGTCATAGACGTGCTTTCTCTGTCACCTGGAATGGATTGTACCACTTCTCATCAATTAATGGTATGGCCTCCCCCTGGACTTGCAGTTGGAACTTGCTGGTCACTTTACTATTCCTGATCACCATGCTCCTAGACTTCTTTGGCTTGAACGTTGCCACATTGTCTAGTGCCTTCAGGATCCACCTAGCTTGTACATGGGTAGCTGTTGTGATGATCACGTTGTCTATAAAGCCCCTTGTTGGAGGTTGGCAAATGCCAGACTCCATTGTTGGCCCTATGGATTCCTTCCTTGCAGCTGTTACAAGCAGGTTCATTCCCATGATAAACAAGATAGGGGAGATGGTACAGCCCTTTATGCTGCCCTTTTCCAGGTCTTTCCACCAGGTTGTAAAATGGCCGGTCTGGAAGCGCAACTTAAATCCTTCAAATTAGTTGGTGATCATTTCCTTGATGTGGTAAGGAATATCATAATGTTCCATTGCTGCATTGATAAGATCATGGGGGACTGATCCATAGGCATTGCCCAAATTGAGCCAGACAACAGTTAAGTTGCCTTTACTCTCTTTGACCTCTCCCTGTTTAGCTGGCTGAGGATGCCTGTGTGCTCTAGACACCCAGAAAAGCCAGGGATGTCACGCTTCTGGACTGATGTGTCGATGTACTTATTGTTCACCAGGAAAGTGGTCAGCCTCTTTGCCAAGACAGAGAAGAACATCTTGCATTCAACATTCAAGAGGGAGATGGTACAGAACTGGCTAATATCAGAGGAGTCCATTACCTTGGGTATAAAGCATCCTTCTTCTCTCCTCCAAGCTGCTGGGATTGTGCCCTTTGCCCAGATCTTCCACAATAGCTTCCATAACCTGCGCAGGAGCTTTGGGCATCTCTTGTATACCTTGTAGGGTAAAGCACTTGGTCCTGGAGCTGATTGCCAACTGAGCTTTCTGTACGATGTCTCGGACTTCTCTCCATGCGGGCTCCTTGATATCCAGCTCTTCCTCTGGGAATTCGCTTTTTCCAATCCTCAGGTTGCTGTTCATGGCTTGGGCTCTAAGTGGGTCACTGTGGCTTTCCTTGAGGAACTCTTCCACAACTTTTTTGGGCCTGGTCAGTCTCCCAGATCTCGCTTTGCCCAGCAGGGTCTTGGTGAACCTGTATGGGTCCTTGATAAACTGAGCTCACTTAGTCTCCTATTCCTTTCTCAGTCTCAGAGACCATTCAGCCCTTTTCAGCCTGTGTAGTTGCCCTTGGAGCTCAGTGGTCAGATTTTGATGCCCTCATTTTCTTCATAAATAGCTTGTTTACACTGCCTGTTGAGAGACTTAAGTTCCCTTCTCAGGTGCGGGATCTCCCTCACCCACCTGTTGGGCTTTTTCTCAGGTGCTCCACCACCACCTTTCCTCTCCTCTGTGCCAAACCATTCTCTAAACATGGTGACGACAATGGTCGCCATACATCTCCGTTTCTACTGTGCCTGCCAGTGTGGCCTCCAGAACTCTGTCCAGATCTTGGTCTAGCTGGCGGTCATTTCACCTTTTCTCTCGTAGACTAAGTGGATGAGGCGGTGTTGGGACAGTCCCTCCTTTGGTTTTGGGGTGGGACAGATGCTGAGAGGTCTTCAGTACTGTGGGGTGTCACCTGACTGGAGTCCTACTGCATCTCACTGAGTGTCTCCACTGTGCTCTGCATCCATTTCTCCCCTCTTCCACAGGTGATCTTGGATTGGTGGATCTTCAGTCCCCTTGCGCTTTTAAAGATCTTCCCGCAATGTCACTTCCTTTCAAACACCTCCCCTGTTAGTGTTTTTTTTTGGTGAGCTGTCTCGTTATCTGTGTCCTTGCTGTAGCTGTTACCATTGTAACTTAAGCTTAACTCCTCCTTCATTTACGGCATTTATCAGACGCTTTTATCCAAAGCGACTTCCATTTCCTAACTACAGGGGACAGTCTCCCTGGAGCAACTGGGGGTTAAGGGTCTTGCTCAGGAACCCAATGGTGGTGTGCTGGAGGTAGGATTTGAACCCACGACCTCTTGGTCTAGAGGCAAGTATTCTACCACTAGGCCCCCTCCCTCCATGGCCAGCAAGAGGCTCTCTCCGCTGCCTCACCCAACCTGCAAGCAGCCATCTTGCTCTCCCTCCCTGCCATCCCCAGGGCTTTAAGGGCCCTCCAGACCAACTATGCAGGAAAGCCCCTACAGCCGACCTCAACTGGGAATAGCCAGGTTTGCCACCCTTTGTCTCTGGACCAGGTCCTGGTATTTGATGGTCTTTTGTTCTGAGGTTCCCATGGGACCTTTAATTTGACCAGGAGTATCTTCTTGGCCTCCTCGGACCATATAACCGTGTCGGGCCTCAGGGAGGTGTGGACAACCTTGGGAAAAGTTTTCTCCCCAAGTCCACCCTCATCTCCCATGATGGTACTGTGTTCAGGTTCTGTTGGTGGATGGTGGTCTCTACCCAGCCCTGACGAATTGGATGGATGGTGCAGGTTTCATGTGGGCTTGATGCTTTTTCCATCTCTCCTGCTCCAAGTTGTCGGCCAGTGTCCTGAGGACCTTGTCATGGCACCGTCGATATCTTCCTTGACTGAGAGCTATCCTACACCCAGCCAGTATGTGCGGCATTGTGCCTCTTTCTCTGCACAGAGGGTCTCTTTCTCTAGCCTGCACAGAGGGTCCTCCCTCAGTCCCGACCTATACAGGTTTGTTGGTGTTGGGAGGGTGTCATACACTGTACAGAGAAGGAACGAGATGGGGAAGGGCTCCAGTTGCCAGAGTTCAGGACAAGTGATTTTACGTTTATAAAATCACATAGAAACCTGCCAGTGTTGCATCGGCTAATTGTCTTTATTACAGACTGTGTTGTCACACAGTAAGGAAAACAGCAGTGTATACACATCATTATGTTTATTGTTTATGAAAAGAATACAACAGTAAATGCAGTCAAATTATGTGATGTGTATTGCTCGCTGAACCTTACAAAGATAAATCCAAAACACTGAAGGTATATTAGTTATCTGTCTAATAGGTTAACCTACATGTTGTTGGTTTTTCCATATCATAGGGTTTTGTCTCCCAAGTAAGCCTACTTTTAAAAGATCATATTTCAATACAGTTTCAGTAAGGACAAACATTTCAGCTTGTAAAAATGGAACATAACAGAAATCACTATCATGTTCTCATTTTCTAGACTGAAATAGCATTATTGCTTTTCACTGGCTATACCCTGTGTCTAGTTAACAAGGAGTTCTGTAAGAACCTACCCTTTTCATTTTCAGTTAATTTTGTTGTGCTTCTGAATTTGTAATTGCACTTTCGACTTGCTGTTATGTTTTCAGTTTTTCTGTTGTGTTCTGTTGCATTTTCTGATTGACTGTCATGTTTTTGGTGTTGCTGTTTGTGTGTTGGTTTGTTAATGCATTTTGCACAAGGGCCTCTGTAAGCATTCATTTACAGCAGTGAATCAAATACTGGAGTTCATACCCTTTGCTTTTTTAATCACTGTTGCGATCAAAGTGGAAATTCTGGAACTGAATACAGAAAGCATGAAAAGTTCAAAAGGACCACAAAATGTTTTTGTGGTTATTAAATCAATATACAAGACTATGAAATTTAACCCTTACTTGAAGGAAACATAGTCTGAAAAAATAACCTTTATGAAAAATCAAGCACATCCAACTGAATTAAGAATCTACATGGACTTATGAAGCCAAATACATACTTACAAATATAGGAACTTGGCCTTTGATGTTTATAACAAGTACTTTGAAGTTATAAGGAAAAGGTGTAAAGAGTGAAAAGTTAAAGTATTTAGTTGCAGCATTACCTAAGTACAAATTTTCTAAAACAATACTTAAGTAATGAGGTAGAATTACTGTAATATTTTTCTCAACAAAGAAATCATCACGCATTCTGTTCCTGGTGTTCAGTGTCTAACTCGCTATGACTTTGGCACACTTTTTGATATAAGACAACACATTTCTCTTACATGGCCAAATGAGATCCTCCGAGACGCAGGCAGCAACACCCAAGGCCCCCCAGAGACAAAGAAGACAAAGGAGAAGGCGTTACTGGGGTCGACGAGCAGGGGCCTGGAACAAGCTGCGTGCAAAAGCACACCGTTCTCCCCTGCCGAGCATCCAATATCCAGTCGCTGGATGACATCAGGGCAAGGACCAGTACCAGGGGGACATTAGGGACTGCAACCTTATTTGCCTGACCGAAATCATGCGGTAACTCCATCGGATTCATTCTCCGTTTTCCGCTCAGACAGAAATGTGGAATCTGTTAAATTGCGAGGCGGGGGTTTGCTTCATGGTCAACAACAGATGGTGCAACACTGGGAATATCACAGTCCTCTCCCAGTCATACTCACCTGGAGCTCCTCACCATTCTGGGTTGCCCGTTCTAGCTCCCACAGGAGTTCACTTCAGTTATCATATCTGCAGTTTACGTCCCACCACAAGCGGACATTTTAAGGTGTTATCGGACCTCCACAATGTGCTGAGGAGCTGCCAAAATAGCCACAGTAGCTCTGAGGTCTACCAACTGCAGGAAGGCATCTCGGGTCAGGTGTTGAGAGTGTGCGTGGATCAGCTAGCCACATTATTCACCACCATCTTCAATGCCTCCCTGTGTGCGGCCCAGTGTGTGGTGCCCTTTTGCTTTAAAAAAATCAGTCATTGTCCCTATACCCAAGAACACTCACCCAGCCAGCTTCAATGACTATCGTCCACTGGCCCTTACATCAGAGTTGATGAAATGCTTTGAGAGACTTATGAAGCACTACATCTGCTCCGTCCTTCCTTCCACCTCTGACCCACTACAGATTTGCGTATTGGAATGACGGATCCACCTGTGATGCTGTTGCTCAGGTTCTACAGGCCACACTCAGAGGGTTGTGTAAATTATGTGAGATTGCTGTTCACCAACTACAGTTCAGCATTGTTGGTGAACAGCAAGAGGTCATGAGTTCAAATCCTACCTTCAGCACCACCACTGGGTTCCTGAGCAAGACCCGTAACCCCAAGTTGCTCCAGGGAAAACTGCCCCCTGTAGTTAGGGAATGGAAGTCACTTTGGATAAAAGCGTCTGGTAAATGTAAATGTAATACCATAAACCCAACACCCTTTTGGGGAAGCTCCAGGACCTGGGCTTCAGTACATCCTTGTACAGCTGGGTGTGGTAAACCACAGACAGTGAGAGTGGGTGATGCATTTTTCCCAAATATTGACACTCAACATGGGCCCCCCCCAGGAATGTGTGCTGAGCCCCCTTCTATACTCCTCTACACCTCAGACAGCATGACACACCACCAAGTCCATTGTGAAGTTTGCAGATGACACAGTGGTAGTGGGCCTTATTTCCAGGAATGATGAGAGGGCATACCAGAGTGAGGTAGATGGCCTGGTGAAGTGGTGTGAGGAAAATCATTTCTCCATGAACATTAACAAAACCAAGGAGATGGTGATTGACTTTAGGAGACAGAAGGGGGACCATACCCACACCCCACTCCAAATCAACGGTACCCCAGTGGGTCAGAGAGTCAGATGCTTTAAGTACCTTGGTGTTCACATCACTGAGGACCTTACCTGGAGCACACACACTGACTTTCTCACTGCCAGAGCCAGACAACACCTTTACCATCATCTAGAAACAGGAGTCTTCGAGAGTGTCCTGACTGGAAACATGGTAGGGAAACTGCACTGTGCAGCAGCAGAAAGTCCTACAGAGGGTGGTGTGTGCAGCAGGACACAACATCAGATCTCCTCTACCAGATCTCCTCTACATATATGTTGAATGGTGGGCCCTCAGGATCACGACAGGCTCCAGCCACCCTGCACACAAACTATTCATGCTATTAAGGTCAGGGACATGCCTCTGCAGCTTAAAAACAAAAACTGAACGAATCAGGAGAACGCGCAAGCAATTGGACCTCTCCACTACAACACATAATGGACAACACCACAGACTCCCCTTCTGATTCTCCCTTCCTCCAACCCTTGTAGCTTTTGCACACCTGCAGTTTCTTGCAAATGTTTATTAATTTTCCTGCACATATTTGTTAATTTTCTTGCACAAATTTGTTAATATTTAAACATGTTTTAAAAATGATATTTTTATTTAGTTTAGATTGTATTGTCTTGTTAGATATTGTCTTGTCAATTATTGTCTTGTCAATGCTGTGCAGCACAGCCAAGATTTAAAAGCATAAAGGGTTCAATTTCTTTATTACAAAAATTAATATAAATATAGCCGCAAGTGGTGATGAGCAGGGTCCAAGCTGTTTGCGCCCAGTCCTCCAAACCGCAGTGTTGACAGGTTAGAACGCTTTGACCTGCACAGGCCGTTCATGAATTACACACGTGGACAAAATTGTTGGTACCCTTCAGTCAATGAAAGAAAAACTCAAAATGGTCACAAAAATAACTTTAA
>JBBJLS010001961.1:0-16600 GCA_037577275.1 Bryconaethiops microstoma
GTTCGTTTGTTCAACGATTAAAGTCCTACGTGATCTGAGTTCAGACCGGAGTAATCCAGGTCAGTTTCTATCTGTAATGCCATTTTTTCTAGTACGAAAGGACCGAGAAAATGAGGCCTATGCTTTAAGCACGCCTCTCTCTAACTTTATGAAACCAACTCAATAAAACAAAAGAAGGGCATGAACCACCCCCAAGATAAGAGAAAAACTAAGGTGGCAGAGCCCGGATAAATGCAAAAGGCCTAAGCCCTTTCCTTCAGGGGTTCAAACCCCCTCCTTAGCTATGCCAACTCTACTATTCACCCACCTAATCAACCCCCTTGCCTACATTGTCCCAGTCCTCTTAGCAGTGGCCTTCCTCACCCTGGTCGAACGAAAAATTTTAGGATACATACAACTACGAAAAGGTCCTAACGTAGTTGGCCCCTACGGCCTCCTCCAACCTATTGCTGACGGCATTAAACTTTTTATTAAAGAACCAGTACGTCCATCAACTTCATCCCCCTTCTTATTCTTAGCAACACCCACCCTAGCCCTAACCCTAGCCCTCATACTATGAATCCCTATACCAACCCCCTACCCAATCGCCGACCTAAACCTCGGAATCCTCTTCATCCTAGCCCTCTCCAGCCTTGCTGTATACTCCATCCTGGGCTCCGGATGGGCATCCAACTCAAAATACGCCCTAATCGGCGCCCTTCGAGCAGTGGCACAAACAATTTCATATGAAGTCAGCTTAGGGCTAATCTTGCTATCCATCATCATCTTTACAGGGGGCTTTACCTTACAAACATTCAACACCAGCCAAGAACCCATTTGACTCCTATTCCCTGCCTGACCACTAGCAGCAATATGGTACATTTCAACCCTAGCAGAGACAAACCGAGCCCCGTTCGACTTAACAGAGGGAGAATCCGAACTAGTATCTGGCTTCAACGTAGAATATGCTGGGGGCCCCTTTGCATTATTTTTCCTAGCTGAATACGCCAACATCCTCTTAATAAATACCCTTTCAACAATCCTTTTCTTAGGGGCATCTCACATTCCCTCCCTCCCCGAACTAACGTCTATTAACCTTATAACCAAAGCCGCCCTCCTATCAATCCTATTTTTATGGGTACGAGCCTCATACCCCCGATTTCGATACGACCAACTAATGCACTTAGTATGAAAAAATTTTCTCCCAATTACACTAGCCATAATCCTATGACATATAGCCCTCCTAATCGCCTTTGCAGGTCTACCACCACAATAATTCCCGGAGCCGTGCCCGAATGCCCAGGGACCACTTTGATAGAGTGATTTATAGAGGTTAAAATCCTCTCAGCTCCTAGAAAGAAGGGACTCGAACCCAAACCTAAGAGATCAAAACTCTTAGTGCTTCCACTACACCACTTCCTAGTAGAGTCAGCTAAAAAAGCTTTTGGGCCCATACCCCAAAAATGTTGGTTAAAACCCTTCCCCTACTAATGAACCCACACGTACTAACTATTTTCCTCCTCAGCCTTGGCCTAGGCACAACCCTCACTTTCGCGAGCACACACTGACTACTCGCCTGAATAGGCCTTGAAATCAACACATTAGCTATCCTGCCCCTTATAGCCCAACACCATCACCCACGAGCAGTGGAAGCTACAACCAAATACTTTCTCACCCAAGCAACCGCAGCAGCAACAATATTATTCGCCACCACAACTAACGCATGACTCACCGGAGAATGAAATATTACCCTTATACTACATCCCCTTCCATCAACACTCATCACAATAGCCCTAGCGCTTAAAGTAGGCCTTGCCCCCCTGCACCTATGACTACCAGAAGTCCTCCAAGGATTAGATCTATCAACAGGATTAATCTTAGCCACCTGGCAAAAACTAGCCCCCTTCGCACTCCTGACCCAAATCTCCAACACCTTACATCCAACACTCTTAACCACCCTAGCAATCTTATCCACACTCACGGGTGGATGAGGAGGACTTAACCAAACCCAACTACGAAAAATCCTAGCCTACTCCTCAATTGCCCACTTAGGCTGAATAACAATTATTATCCAATTTGCCCCACAACTTACCATCTTTACCTTACTTACGTACATTATTATAACATCCGCAGCCTTCCTAACATTCAAATTTATAGCCACAACAAAAATTAATACACTAGCACTATCTTGATCAAAAGAACCAACCATTATAACCTCTGCCACCTTACTGCTCCTCTCACTCGGAGGCCTTCCCCCCCTCACCGGATTTTTGCCAAAATGACTTATCCTACAAGAACTAGCAAAACAAAATCTCCCATTGACAGCCACCCTCATAGCCCTAACCGCCCTACTTAGCCTCTACTTCTATCTACGCCTATGCTACTCAATAACCCTCACAATTTCGCCCAACACAAGTAACTCCTCCGCCCCCTGACGCCTTAATAACCCCCAAACATCCCTCCCACTATCAATTCTTACAATTATAGCCCTACTCCTCCTTCCAACCTCCCCAGCGCTAACAACACTCCTTTTTTAAGAACTTAGGTTTACTTAGACCAAGGACCTTCAAAGCCCTAAGAAGAAGTGAAAACCTTCTAGTTCTTGAATAAGACTTACAGGACTTTATCCCATATCTTCTGAATGCAACCCAGACACTTTAATTAAGCTAAAGCCTTACTAGATGAGAAGGCCTCGATCCTACAGATTCTTAGTTAACAGCTAAGCGCTCAAACCAGCGAGCATTCATCTACTTCCCCCGCCGCTCAAAAAAAGGCGGGGAAAGCCCCGGCAGGGGTTAAACTGCGCCTTAAGATTTGCAATCTGATGTGCCTTACACCACAGGGCTATTGGAAGGAAGAGGGCTTAAACCTCTGTATGTGGGGCTACAACCCACCGCCTAGACACTCGGCCATCCTACCTGTGGCAATCACACGCTGATTTTTTTCCACTAACCATAAAGATATTGGCACCCTCTACCTTGTATTTGGTGCTTGAGCCGGAATAGTAGGAACTGCCCTAAGTCTCTTAATTCGGGCAGAACTAAGTCAACCCGGATCCCTTCTGGGGGACGACCAGATTTATAATGTTATTGTTACAGCACATGCATTCGTAATAATTTTTTTTATGGTTATGCCCATCATAATTGGCGGTTTTGGAAACTGACTCGTGCCTCTAATAATTGGGGCCCCCGACATAGCATTTCCACGAATAAACAACATAAGCTTCTGGCTTCTCCCCCCATCCTTCCTTCTTCTCTTAGCCTCTTCTGGGGTTGAAGCAGGGGCTGGAACAGGTTGAACAGTCTATCCTCCCCTCGCTGGCAATCTTGCCCACGCAGGAGCTTCTGTTGACCTAACTATTTTTTCGCTTCACCTCGCAGGAGTTTCCTCCATTCTTGGCGCAATCAACTTCATCACAACAATTATTAATATAAAACCCCCCGCCATCTCACAGTATCAAACCCCGCTATTCGTCTGAGCTGTCCTAATTACAGCTGTCCTCTTACTTCTCTCCCTCCCTGTCTTAGCCGCAGGCATCACTATGCTTCTAACAGACCGAAACCTAAATACCACCTTCTTTGACCCCGCCGGGGGAGGAGACCCAATCCTTTATCAACACTTATTCTGATTCTTTGGCCACCCTGAAGTATACATTTTAATTCTACCAGGCTTTGGAATAATTTCTCACATTGTCGCTTATTACTCCGGGAAAAAAGAACCCTTTGGGTATATAGGCATGGTCTGGGCCATAATAGCAATTGGCCTTCTAGGCTTTATTGTTTGAGCCCACCATATATTTACAGTTGGCATAGACGTAGACACCCGAGCATACTTTACATCTGCAACAATAATTATCGCCATTCCCACAGGCGTTAAAGTTTTCAGTTGGCTAGCCACCCTGCATGGCGGCTCAATTAAATGAGACACGCCCATGCTATGGGCCCTGGGGTTTATTTTCCTTTTCACAGTTGGGGGCCTGACAGGCATCGTTCTGGCCAACTCATCACTTGATATTGTCCTCCACGACACTTACTATGTAGTCGCCCACTTCCACTACGTCTTGTCAATAGGGGCTGTCTTTGCTATTATGGGGGCCTTTGTCCATTGATTCCCCTTATTTACAGGCTTTACCCTTCACAACACCTGGACAAAAACCCACTTTGGCGTAATATTTATTGGTGTTAATCTCACTTTCTTCCCTCAACATTTCCTAGGTCTAGCTGGCATGCCTCGGCGGTACTCTGACTATCCAGACGCTTACACCCTTTGAAACACAATCTCCTCAATCGGCTCATTGGTGTCTCTTATTGCTGTAGTAATATTTTTGTTTATTTTATGAGAAGCATTTGCTGCTAAACGAGAAGTACTATCCACTGAGCTCACCTCAACAAACATTGAATGGCTTCACGGATGCCCTCCCCCCTACCACACATTTGAAGAACCGGCATTTGTTCAAGTACAATTATACGAGAAAGGAAGGAATTGAACCCCCATAAACTAATTTCAAGTCAGTCACATAACCACTCTGTCACTTTCTTCATAAGGTACTAGTAAAACATTACATTGCTTTGTCAGGGCAAAATTGCAAGTTAAAACCCTGCGTACCTTAAGCTTTTAAGCTAAATGGCACATCCCTCACAATTAGGATTCCAAGACGCGGCCTCACCAGTAATAGAAGAACTCCTCCACTTCCACGATCATGCACTAATAATCGTTTTTTTAATCAGCACCTTAGTACTATACATTATTGTTGCTATAGTTTCTACTAAATTAACTAACAAATACATTTTGGACTCCCAAGAAATTGAAATTATCTGGACAATCTTACCTGCGGTAATTCTTATCATGATTGCCCTTCCCTCGCTCCGAATCCTTTACCTAATAGACGAAATTAACAACCCACACTTAACCGTAAAGGCCATCGGCCATCAATGATACTGAAGCTACGAATACACAGACTACGAAAACCTTGGCTTCGACTCCTACATAATTCCAACTCAAGATCTCTCCCCGGGCCAATTCCGCCTTCTGGAAGCAGACCATCGCATAGTTGTCCCCATAGAAGCACCAATTCGAATTCTGATCTCAGCCGAAGATGTCCTCCACTCCTGAGCCGTCCCCGCCCTGGGGGTAAAAATGGATGCAGTCCCCGGACGCCTGAACCAAACAGCCTTTATTGCCTCCCGCCCCGGAGTGTTCTACGGACAATGTTCCGAAATCTGTGGCGCCAACCACAGCTTTATACCAATTGTAGTAGAATCCGTCCCCCTAGAACATTTCGAAAATTGATCCTCCCTTATACTTGAAGACGCCTCACTAGAAAGCTAAATAGGGTTAAGCGCTAGCCTTTTAAGCTAGATATTGGTGCCCCCCAACCACCTCTGGTGATATGCCCCAACTAAACCCCTCCCCATGGTTTCTCATCCTATTGTTTTCTTGAATAATCTTCTTACTGATCATCCCATCCAAAGTGATCAAACATGTCTTCCCAAATGAACCAGAGATACTAAATACTAAAAACTCAAAACCAGAGCCTTGAAACTGACCATGACACTAAGCTTTTTTGACCAATTCATAAGCCCCACATATTTAGGCATTCCACTGATGGCTATTGCACTCACATTTCCCTGAATCATACTACCCGCCCCCTCTAACCGATGGTTAAACAACCGAATAATCACACTCCAAAGCTGATTTATTAATCGATTTACACAACAACTGCTTATTCCGCTCAATCTGCCCGGCCATAAATGAGCTCTTATACTGACCTCACTAATAATTCTTCTCCTATCCCTCAACATACTAGGACTTCTACCATACACCTTTACTCCAACCACCCAGCTCTCACTAAACATAGGCATGGCCCTTCCATTTTGACTAGCTACCGTCATTATTGGAATACGCAATCAGCCAACTGCAGCACTAGGCCACCTCCTGCCAGAAGGTACTCCAATCCCTCTCATCCCCATCCTAATCATTATCGAAACAATTAGCCTATTTATCCGACCCCTGGCCCTAGGTGTTCGACTTACAGCCAACCTCACAGCTGGCCATCTGTTAATTCAACTAATCGCTACTGCAACGCTAATTCTCCTTCCCAAAATCACAACCGTGGCCCTCCTAACTGCCCTAGTCCTCCTCCTCCTCACACTTCTTGAAGTGGCAGTAGCAATAATTCAAGCATACGTGTTTGTTCTCCTATTAAGTCTATACCTACAAGAAAATACCTAATGGCCCACCAAGCTCACGCATATCACATAGTCAATCCAAGCCCTTGACCTTTAACCGGCGCAATCGCAGCCCTATTAATGACATCAGGCCTCGCTATTTGATTCCACTTCCACTCAACAGTACTAATAACTCTGGGTATAATCCTCCTTCTGCTAACAATACTCCAATGATGACGAGACATCATCCGAGAAAGCACCTTTCAAGGACACCACACTCCCCCGGTCCAAAAAGGCCTGCGATACGGAATAATCTTGTTCATCACATCCGAAGTTTTCTTTTTCCTTGGATTCTTTTGAGCTTTCTACCACTCAAGCCTTGCCCCAACCCCCGAACTTGGGGGCTGCTGACCCCCAACAGGAATCACCACGCTCGACCCCTTTGAAGTCCCACTACTAAACACCGCAGTCCTCCTGGCTTCAGGCGTGACTGTTACCTGAGCCCATCACAGCCTTATAGAAGGAGAACGCAAACAAGCCATCCAAGCACTCTCTCTTACAATCATTCTAGGCTTCTACTTTACCGCCCTCCAAGCCATAGAATACTATGAAGCCCCCTTTACAATTGCCGATGGTGTGTATGGATCCACATTCTTTGTGGCAACCGGATTTCATGGCCTACACGTCATTATTGGCTCCACATTCCTAGCCATCTGCCTTATACGACAGATCCAATACCACTTTACATCTCAACACCACTTCGGATTTGAAGCAGCCGCCTGATACTGACACTTCGTTGATGTCGTATGGCTCTTCCTCTACATCTCCATCTACTGATGAGGCTCATATCTTTCTAGTATAAATTAGTACAAATGACTTCCAATTATTTAATCTTGGTTAAAGCCCAAGGAAAGATAATGAATTTAGTTACAACAACTCTCCTGATCTGCTCAACCCTCTCACTCTTACTAGCCCTCCTGTCCTTCTGACTTCCCCAAATAAATCCGGATATAGAAAAACTATCCCCCTATGAGTGCGGCTTTGACCCCCTCGGATCCGCACGATTACCTTTTTCCTTGCGATTCTTCTTAATCGCAATTCTCTTTCTCCTATTTGACCTAGAAATTGCTCTACTTCTTCCGCTACCATGAGGAAACCAACTTCACCCAACCCAAACCCTCTTTTGAGCTATGACTATCCTTATTCTACTTACCCTCGGATTAATTTATGAATGATCCCAAGGAGGCCTAGAATGAGCAGAATAGGGGGTTAGTCCAACAAAAGACCTTTGATTTCGGCTCAAAAAACTGTGGTTAAACTCCACAACCCTCTTATGACACCCGTACATTTTAGCTTCTCCTCAGCATTTATCCTAGGACTTATAGGACTAACATTTCACCGCACCCACCTCCTATCGGCCCTCCTATGCCTAGAAGGAATAATACTTTCACTATATATTGCTCTAGCCCTATGAGCCCTTCAACTAGAAGTCGCCACCTTCTCCTCAGCCCCCATACTACTCCTGGCCTTCTCAGCCTGCGAAGCAGGTGCCGGCCTCGCCCTCCTAGTCGCCACAGCCCGAACCCACGGCACAGACCACCTCCAAAACCTAAATCTCTTACAATGTTAAAAATTCTCATCCCAACAACCATGCTTTTCCCCACAATCTGATTAACCCCTGCAAAATGACTCTGAACCACAACAACAACCCAAAGCCTGCTAATCGCAACTGCCAGCCTAAGCTGGGTTAAATGAAATACAGAAACAGGCTGAACAGCCTCAAACATCTATATAGGAACAGACCCACTTTCTACCCCCCTACTGATTCTAACCTGCTGATTACTCCCACTTATAATTATTGCCAGCCAAAACCACATTGGGCCCGAACCCCTAAACCGTCAACGAACCTTCATCTCACTCCTAGCCTCACTACAAATATTCTTAATTATAGCATTTGGGGCAACCGAACTAATTTTATTTTACATTATATTTGAAGCCACCCTGATCCCAACGCTAATCATTATTACCCGCTGAGGGAACCAAGCCGAACGCCTCAACGCAGGGACATACTTTTTGTTTTATACATTAGTAGGCTCACTTCCTCTTTTAATTGCTCTCTTATTACTTCAACAAAACATAGGGACCTTATCCCTAACGATACTCCAACACTCCCCACCAACCCTTCTCTCCTCATGAGGGGACAAAATCTGGTGAGTAAGCTGCCTCATTGCATTCCTAGTAAAAATACCACTTTATGGGGTCCATCTTTGACTTCCAAAAGCCCACGTAGAAGCACCAATTGCCGGCTCCATGGTCCTAGCCGCAATTCTACTGAAATTAGGAGGATACGGAATAATGCGAATAATAATTATCCTAACACCCCTCACCAAAGAAATGGCATACCCTTTTATTATTCTAGCACTCTGGGGGATTATCATAACCGGCTCAATCTGCCTACGCCAAACAGACTTAAAATCACTAATCGCCTACTCCTCCGTTAGTCATATAGGACTAGTAGCAGCCGGTATCTTAACACAAACCCCCTGGGGCTTTACAGGAGCCATCATCCTCATAATTGCCCACGGCCTGGTCTCCTCTGCCCTATTCTGCCTCGCCAATACAACTTATGAGCGAACCCATAGCCGGACAATAATTCTAGCCCGCGGGCTACAACTAATCCTTCCCCTCACCGCAACATGATGATTTATCGCAAACCTGGCCAACCTTGCCCTCCCCCCCCTACCCAACCTAATAGGAGAACTGCTTATTATTACAGCACTATTCAACTGATCTCCATGAACACTTTTAATAACTGGCACTGGCACCTTAATTACAGCCGCATATTCTCTTTACCTTTTCCTCCTGACCCAGCGAGGACCCACCCCCAACCATATTATAAACCTTCCGCCCTTCCACACCCGAGAACACCTACTCTTAGCACTCCACCTTCTCCCCGTCATCCTACTCATCCTAAAACCGGAACTTATATGAGGGTGATGCTACTGTAGACATAGTTTAAGAAAAACACTAGATTGTGGTTCTAAAAATAGAGGTTAAAATCCCCTTGTCCGCCGAGGGCGGTCTCCCGAGACAACAAGAACTGCTAACTCTTAACTTTGTGGTTAAACTCCGCAACTCTCCTCGAGCTATGAAAGGATAACAGCTCATCCATTGGTCTTAGGAACCAAAAACCCTTGGTGCAAGTCCAAGTCACAGCTATGTATACAACCCCTCTGCTCCTCTCATCATCCTTTATGCTAACTCTTACCATCCTTACAACCCCCCTTCTAGGCACCCTCAAACCAAGCCCCTTATCCCCCCTCTGAGCTTCGACCCACGTCAAAACAGCTGTAAAAACCGCATTCTTCTCCAGCCTAATCCCTCTAATTATTTTCTTCGACCAAGGAACAGAAAGCATCATTACTAACTGACACTGAGCCAATATCATAACCTTTGATATTAACACCAGCTTCAAATTTGACCACTACTCCATGATCTTCACCTCAGTTGCCCTATTCGTCACCTGATCTATTCTAGAATTCGCAACCTGATATATACACTCTGACCCGCACATAAACCGCTTCTTCAAATATCTCCTTCTATTTCTTATAGCAATAATAATTTTAGTCTCTGCCAACAACATATTTCAATTATTTATTGGCTGAGAAGGCGTCGGCATCATATCCTTCCTACTAATTGGCTGATGATACGGCCGCGCTGACGCTAACACAGCAGCCCTCCAAGCAGTCTTATACAACCGAGTAGGAGATATTGGACTAATCTTAAGCATAGCTTGAATCGCAACAAACCTCAACTCCTGAGAAATCCAACAAATCCTTCTCGCCTCAAAAGACATAAACATAACCCTCCCCCTACTAGGCCTAATCCTCGCTGCAACAGGCAAGTCAGCCCAATTTGGACTCCACCCATGACTTCCCTCTGCCATAGAGGGCCCAACACCAGTTTCCGCCCTACTACACTCAAGCACAATAGTGGTTGCAGGTATTTTTCTTCTAATCCGCCTCCATCCACTAATAGAAAACAACCAATTAACACTTACCATCTGCCTCTGCTTAGGAGCCCTAACCACCCTATTCACAGCCACCTGTGCGTTGACCCAAAATGATATCAAAAAAATTATTGCTTTCTCCACATCCAGCCAACTCGGCCTCATAATAGTAACCATTGGGCTCAACCAACCACAACTAACATTCCTTCACATCTGCACCCATGCCTTCTTCAAGGCCATACTCTTCCTCTGCTCAGGCTCTATCATTCACAACCTTAATAATGAACAAGACATTCGAAAAATGGGAGGACTCCACAAACCCATACCACTCACATCATCCTGCCTCACTATTGGCAGCCTAGCACTTACTGGTACCCCCTTTCTAGCCGGTTTTTTTTCCAAAGACGCCATCCTTGAAGCCCTAAATACTTCCCACCTTAATGCCTGAGCCCTGATCCTAACCCTAATCGCCACCTCCTTCACCGCAGCCTACAGCCTCCGAATAGTTTTTCTCGTCACCATGGGCACCCCCCGATTTCTCCCCCTCTCCCCCATTAACGAAAACAACCCCGCAATCATAAATCCCCTCAAACGCCTAGCCTGAGGAAGCATTACCGCAGGACTAATCATTTCATTAAATTTTACCCCACTAAAAACACCCACAATAACCATACCCCTAACTTTAAAAATAGCCGCTCTAATTGTTACTATCATTGGACTTTTAATTTCACTAGAACTAGCTTCCCTGACATCAAAACAATTCAAAATCTCACCAACTTACCCCACCTATCAATTCTCCAACATACTCGGCTACTTCCCAACCATCACCCATCGGGCCATGCCTAAAATTAACCTTACCCTAGGACAACTCATCGCTACCCAACTTGTAGACCAAACATGAACAGAAAAAACAGGCCCAAAAGGACTATCTTCCACACAAATTAAACTCGCCACCTCAACAAGCAATATTCAACAAGGAATAATCAAAACTTACCTAACCATATTCCTTCTAACCAGCATAATAGCAATACTATTCATTATAGCCTAACTGCCCGAAGCGCTCCTCGACTCAAACCCCGAGTCAACTCAAGCACTACAAAAAGAGTTAACAAAAGGACCCAACCACACACAACCAATATTCCCCCACCAACAGAATAAACCACAGAGACCCCACTAACATCCCCTCGAACTATAAAAAATTCTTTACCGTCCATGACCACCCAAGAACCCTCATACCATCCCCCAAAAACCCAAACCCCTATAAAAATTACCACTAAAAAATACATAAAAACATAACCTGCAACAGAACGATCCCCTCAACTCTCAGGAAAAGGCTCAGCAGCCAAAGCCGCCGAATAAGCAAAAACCACAAGCATCCCCCCCAAATAAATCAAAAACAACACCAAAGACAAAAAAGACCCGCCATGCCCAACCAAAACTCCGCAACCAACCCCAGCCGCTACGACCAACCCCAGAGCCGCAAAATAAGGCGCCGGGTTAGAGGCAACCGCCACTAAACCAACCACTAACCCCAACAATAACAAAGAAAAAATATAATTCATGATTCCTACTTGGATTTTAACCAAGACTAATGACTTGAAAAAACACCGTTGTAATTCAACTACAAGAACTTATGGCCAGCCTACGAAAAACTCACTCTCTTCTCAAAATTGCTAACAATGCACTAATTGACCTCCCTGCCCCCTCCAACATCTCAGCATGATGAAACTTTGGCTCTCTCCTACTTCTATGCTTAATAACTCAAATCCTAACCGGACTTTTTCTAGCAATACACTACACCTCAGACATCTCAACAGCCTTCTCTTCAGTAGTCCATATCTGCCGAGACGTAAATTATGGCTGAATTATTCGAAACATCCATGCTAACGGAGCATCATTCTTCTTCATCTGCATCTATTTCCACATCGGCCGAGGCCTATACTACGGCTCCTACCTCTATAAAGAAACATGAAATATCGGCGTCATCCTTCTCCTTCTCGTAATAATAACAGCATTTGTGGGCTACGTCCTACCCTGAGGGCAAATATCATTCTGAGGCGCCACAGTAATCACTAATCTACTCTCCGCAGTCCCATACATCGGAAACACCCTAGTACAATGAATCTGAGGAGGCTTCTCCGTAGATAATGCTACCCTGACACGATTCTTCGCCTTTCACTTCCTACTCCCATTTGCAATCGTGGCCGCTACCGCCCTACATGCCCTTTTCCTCCACGAAACCGGCTCCAACAACCCCCTCGGATTAAACTCAGACGCAGACAAAATCCCGTTCCACCCTTATTTCTCATACAAAGACATCCTGGGATTTATCATTCTCCTTATTACCCTGACATCCTTAGCCCTCTTCTCACCCAACCTCCTCGGAGACCCAGAAAACTTTACCCCTGCAAACCCCTTGGTTACCCCCCCTCACATTAAACCCGAATGATACTTCCTATTTGCCTACGCAATCCTGCGATCAATCCCAAATAAACTAGGAGGAGTCCTAGCACTACTTTTCTCAATCCTCGTCTTAATACTAGTCCCACTCTTACATACCTCAAAACAACAAGGCCTCACATTCCGCCCACTCTCCCAACTCCTATTCTGAGCCCTAATCGCAGACGTCGCAATTCTAACATGAATCGGGGGCATACCCGTTGAACACCCGTTCATCATCATCGGCCAAATCGCCTCCATTTTATACTTCATACTATTCCTCTTTCTTAACCCACTAATCGCCTGATACGAAAACAAATGACTTAACTGATCCTGCACTAATAGCTTAATATTAAAGCATCGGCCTTGTAACCCGAAGACTGAAGATTAGCCCCTTCTTAGCGCCCAGAAAAAAGAGATTTTAACTCCTACCACTAACCCCCAAAGCTAGTATTCTAAACTAAACTATTTTCTGTTCTATGTCTTTGGACCACAGAATTTTAGGTGCATACTATGGTATATCATACATAATGATTCCCCTACATACATGGTATATATTACATATGGTGTAGTACATAATATGCATAATCTTACATCATGGGTTAAAAACATTACACCATAATAACCATAAAAACGTCCTGTACATTATAACATCAACATTTTAACTAAGACTCAAATAAAGCATTAGGATAGTTACTACAAAATCAATAAGTTAACTTGATAAATTGAATAATCCCCATAACTCCATCATAAATTTTTCTATGCCTAACTCAATTGATATCGGTCCTCAAAATATTAATGTAGTAAGAGACCACCAACCGGTTATAACTTAATGTTAATTATCCTTGATAGGTCACGGACAACAATTGTGGGGGTCGCACTTAGTGAACTATTACTGGCATCTGGTTCCTATTTCAGGGCCATAAAAATTTAAATCCCCCAACAGTGAACTCCACGGGGCATCTGATTATTGAGATTAGTACTGATTGTTCATAACCCACCATGCCAAGGCGTTCTCTTATATGCATAGGGTTTTTTTTTTTTCGGCTCACTTTCACTAGACATTGGTCACTTTCGGAGAAAAAAAAAACCAAGGTAGAACATTTCCTTGAACTCGTGTTAATTAATGTAGTCCTTCACAAACATTCATATAATAACCACATATGTTTTAATCAAGTGCATAAACTGTCAGTATAACCCTCATTGATCTCTAAGATATCCCCCCTACTAGCACTTAATCTTAATCTTGGTTTTTTCTCGACAAACCCCCCTACCCCCCTACGTCGAAAGAGTCCATATATTTCCTGTCAAACCCCTAAACCAGGTATGTCTCGGTTAACGCAATCAACAAGTTGAGAGATGTGTTGTTATACATTGTTATGTATAAAAAATAAAATCTAACTAATTTGCTAGCCTTTCCTCGACCAAACAACCATTTTTTTACCATTCGACCCTAACATACATAAATTAATAAGGCCACTTTTTTATAAAAATAATGTATACCTTAGCTAATGTAGCTTAATTAAAGCATATCACTGAAGATGTTAAGATAGGCCCTAAAAAGTCTCATAAGCATAAAGGCCTGGTCCTGACTTTACTATCAGCTTTAGTCTAACTCATACATGCAAGTATCCGCACCCCCGTGAGAATGCCCCCAACCTCCCCCGGAGTTGGGGAGCTGACATCAGGCACAACCCCCGCCCAAGACGTCTTGCTTTGCCACACCCCCAAGGGAACTCAGCAGTAGTAAACATTAAGCCATAAGTGAAAACTTGACTTAGTCAAGACTAAAAGAGTCGGTAAAACTCGTGCCAGCCACCGCGGTTATACGAGAGACTCTAGTTGATAAACATCGGCGTAAAAGGTGGTTAAGAACTGCATCAAATAAAGCCAAAAACTTCCAAAGCTGTCGCACGCACCACGGAAATAATAAAGCCCAAACACGAAAGTAGCTTTAAATTACTGACGCCACGAAAGCTAAGAAACAAACTGGGATTAGATACCCCACTATGCTTAGCCCTAAACTTTGATAAAAAACTACAATTTTATCCGCCAGGGGACTACGAGCGCTAGCTTAAAACCCAAAGGACTTGACGGTGTCTCACCTCCACCTAGAGGAGCCTGTTCTAGAACCGATATTCCTCGTTTAACCTCACCATCCCTTGTTCCCCCCCGCCTATATACCGCCGTCGCAAGCTTACCCTATGAAGGTCCCACAGTAAGCATGATGGGCACAGCCCAAAACGTCAGGTCGAGGTGTAGCTTACGAGATGGAAAGAAATGGGCTACATTTTCTATAACAGAATATAACGAACTACACCCTGAAACAAGTGTCTGAAGGTGGATTTAGTAGTAAAAACAAACCAGAATGTTTTTTTGAAACAGGCTCTGAGACGCGTACACACCGCCCGTCACCCTCCCCACACCAAACCACACAGTAAATAACAAAATTTTATTATAAGCGGGGAGGCAAGTCGTAACATGGTAAGTGTACCGGAAGGTGCACTTGGATCATCAGAGCGTGGCTGAACAGCCAAGCATCTCCCTTACACCGAGAAGACATCCATGCAACTTGGATCGCCCTGAGCTAAAAAGCTAGCTTTTTAACCAAATCACTTCATCACCATTCACCCTACCTTATAAAACACATAAACAATTTAATTAAAACATTCTTCGGCCTTAGTACGGGCGACGAAAAAGGCACTCATCTTTAAGCAATAGAAAAAGTACCGCAAGGGAAAGCTGAAAGAGAAATGAAACAACTCATTAAAGCACAACAAAGCAGAGACTAATTCTCGTACCTTTTGCATCATGATTTAGCCAGCAAGTCTGAGCAAAAAGAATTTTAGTTCAGAACCCCGAAACCAAGCGAGCTACCCCGGGACAGCCAAATTTAGGGCGAACCCATCTCTGTGGCAAAAGAGTGGGAAGATCCCCGGGTAGAGGTGACAAGCCTACCGAGCCTGGTGATAGCTGGTTGCCTAAAAAATGAATATAAGTTCAGCCTCATGCTCCTCACCCCCAAAACAATAAATGAAAAAGAGAAAGACACGAGAGTTAATTAAAAGAGGTACAACTCTTTTAATTCAGGACACAACCTTATACAGGAGATTAAAGACTATACCTATTAAGATTACTGCTTCAGTGGGCCTAAAAGCAGCCACCTGCCCAGAAAACGTTAAAGCTCAAACAGAAAAAAATCTATTATTTTAGCATTTCCTCTAAAATCCCTATTTATATTAGGCCTCTCCATGCAATCATGGAGGAGACCCTGCTAAAACGAGTAATAAGAAGATACCCCTTCTCCTGGCCCATGTGTAAGTCAGATCGGACTAACCACTGATAATTAACGAACTCACCTAAAGAGAGTAATGTTCTCAAAACCATAAACAAGAAAACCCCACACACCCCTTCGTTAACCCCACACTGGCGCGCCACCCCAGGAAAGACTAAAAAGAGAGGAAGGAACTCGGCAAACACTCCAAGCCCCGCCTGTTTACCAAAAACATCGCCTCCTGCAAAACTTTCAACGTATTGGAGGTCTTACCTGCCCAGTGACACTCGTGTTAAACGGCCGCGGTATTTTGACCGTGCTAAGGTAGCGCAATCACTTGTTTTTTAAATGAAGACCTGTATGAACGGTGAAACGAGGGCTTAACTGTCTCCCCCTCCCAGTCAATGAAACTGATCTGTCCGTGCAGAAGCGGACATAAAACTACAAGACGAGAAGACCCTTTGGAGCTTTAGACACAAGCCAACTGTTCTTAACCCTAATTTAAATGGGACAAAACAAAACACCACCTGGCCAAAGTCTTCGGTTGGGGCGACCATGGGGAAAAACAAAACCCCCACGTGGAATAGACCATTCTCTTAAACCAAGAGAAATATCTCTAAGTCACAGAACTTCTGACCATAAAGATCCGGCCAATAAGCCGATCAACAGACCAAGTTACCCTAGGGATAACAGCGCAATCCCCTTCAAGAGTCCATATCGACAAGGGGGTTT
>JBBJLS010002004.1:0-16598 GCA_037577275.1 Bryconaethiops microstoma
TAGCGCTGTAATAGGCAAAGGCACCTAAGACACAGTACTATATATAGCATGTTTGAAGTGTTTTGTATCAGAATTGGGTTTCTTTATGACAGCAAAAACTGAACATTAGAATAAAGTAGTAAAATAAATATGGATTTCTGTTTTATATTTTTTTTAAAAAGTAGCTGTGAGTTGGGTAGAACAGAGGTTTGGTTCCAGATTTCTGCTCTATGCGTGCAGTCACTACACAGATTTATAAAATTCCATAAACCACACACCTAATTTAATCTAATGAAGTAACAAAAGGGCCAAGCTGGGTATTTAATGCTAGCTACACATAATACTGGGCATCCCTAAGATGATGTCTGGAAATGGTTAAGTGAACACTTTGCCATAACTTAACACTACTGGCCAGTAGTAAACAGTATATAATTATAACTTAATCATTTGAACAGTATATCACTTACACACACACACACAATCACGCATTAATCTTCCTTGACTAAAGAACGCGTGGTAACATAAATGAATTCTACTTATTTGTACCTGATGGATTAACTAGCTTTCTAGAAGCTGACACTTTTCTTAATTACCTTTGGAAAAATACTGCAGGTGTCCGTCACAATACTGCAGTTTCCTTACAGCTAAAACACCTGCATTGAATGTATTCAAAGTGTGGTAAAATGCAGTGTTTGGACACACATTTTATAATCTGCAGTATATGTGCAATTTTCTTTAACTTACATAGCTGAACCTGAAAGGTAAACACGTTCATTAAATGCATTAAAAGTGTAGTAAAATGGCACGTGGGCTATGTTTGTGTCGATGCTAACTAGTTAACGAGTTTTAGCACACGCTAGAAACATCTAATTTAATACTCACAACTACTGTCTCCTAGAAAGCTACTTAATGACTGTGTTGTATAAGTGAAATGCAACGCTTCAGAACAAAACAGAGACCTCTTTTTTTATCACTTACTATCGTTTAAATAAGTGATTTTCCACTAAGAACCGACTCTAGTTTACCTCCAGGCGTACTGATGGCAGTCACGTGCACCAAGCTCGTGGGCCGAACTGTTTGTATATATACACTAAATGGACAAAAGTATTGGGACTGGATTTCAGGATTTGAGCTAGTCCTCTTACGTCCAGTGAAGGCCAGTCGTAATGCTTCAGCATACCAAGACATTTTGGACAACGCCATGCTTTCAACTTTGTGGGCACCATTTGGGGAAGATCCTTTTCTATTCCAGCATGACTGTGTCCCAGTGCACAAAGTAAGCTCCATTAAGACATGGATGGATGAGTTCAGTGTGGAAGAACTTGACTGCTCTGCACAGATCCCTGACTTCAACCCCATCCAACACCTCTGGGATGAACTGAAATGGAGATTGCGAGCCAGGCCTTCTCGTCCAACATCAGAAAAATTCCCACAGAAATTTCCAACGCCTTCCAAGAACACTGGAATCTTATAACTGCAAGGGAGGACCAAGTCCGTAGTAAAGTCTGTGCACTAGAATGCAATGTCAGTAGAGTCTCTGTTGGTGTACTGATCAGACATCCCAATTCTTTTGTTTGTATATGTAATTTTGTATATCTTAATATTTTTTGTAAATTTCAATGTACTATATGTTTTATCTTGTTTTAATTTTGTATGCTTTCTATTTAGCTTTGTTTCCAGCTGTTCATAGAAGTACATATTACTGATAAACAGGGATGGGTCACAACAAATTTATTGCAGAGTGGTTACTGATTTTCTGGTTAGTCTGTACGTCAACAGTTACTCGAGGCCACACACTGATGTCAATGTAATCTGTTAACGTGTCACATGTGTTAATCACACCTCTGATCTTCAATGGTATTGGACTTGTCTTTATTAAAGACATATGAATATACAGTAGCTTTTCCAGAGCCACCTGATGCCCTTCTCAGTTTTACTGATGCCCTTCCCAGTCTTATACTCTGTCAATCACAGCACAGAATGCAAAGTAAAAACCCATTATCTCTCCTGTTCATAGCAAGAACAGGAAAAAAAACTGGTTTGTAACCGTAATCACCTACAGCTCCTCTGCAGAGGAAAAAAAAAACAAACAGATTAATAGATAACGAAAAATAGAGTAAGAAAACAGGTTCAATTTGCAATTTAAGGGTCATGTGCATGCTATCCTTCACCAAACTGAAATTCCATTCCTCTGTTATTTGCAAATAGGGAGGCGTTGACTCATGATTAAGAGTGAAAGGGATGGTGGTCTGCACAGATATGCAGAGAGAAGTGAGATCATGACCCACTTCGTGTAGGACAGAAAGTGACAGTGTTGGGGGTTTTTTTTTAAGATGGTTTCTCATGTCTGTTTTACACAGGCTCTTTAGGTATGTGTGTGTGTGTGTGTGTGTGTGTGTGTGTGTGTGCGTGTGTGTGTGTTTGGTTGTTAGGAAAATGAGGTCAGGCTTATAATAATAATGATGTTCATGTTTTTATTCCAGCACTGATATTGAACACCATAAGAAAAAAAAGAAACAAATCCATTTCTGAGCCCTCTGATAGGAGTGAATAATGTGTTTTAAAGAAACTGCCACAGTTATATTCTGTGGGTGGGCGACCATTCCAATCATATACTCGGATCTGGAAACTGTTCTGCATATAAACACACACTCGTGGAGAGAGTTTTCTGGTGATAAATGCAATCCCTTGAACTGGAAAAGCTGGGGGACCTTCAAAAGACGCAAAACTCCCTCCATTATGGAAACATTTACTAACCTCTGCAAGGCCAGCTAATATCAGCCCTCGCTGCTCTGTTGGGCCCAACAAATAAACCAGTAGGGGTTTCCCCACATGACTCATGTGTTGTATATTGATGATTGATCCTTATGGAAGTTGTGCAGAGCTGTTGATAAGATCTTTTTTTGCCTTTTTAATAACATTTCAAAACCCAGGACTGCCAGTGGCACCACTGAGGTACCCTCAAGCAAGGTACTGTCCCCACACGGTGACCACTGCTTCACTTGGGTGAACGGGTTAAATGCAGAGAACAAATTCACACTGTATGCTGTGCTGTGTTGTGTTATGATGTATTGTGTTGTGTTCACGTGAGACAAATAGTTCATTTCACTGAAGGAACCAGCATGCTCTGGAGGCCTGTACAGGAAAATTAAAGCGGAAGAACGTAGCTGAAGACTTTTTACCTCAGTGGCAGAAACATAGCCCACACATACGCACACACTAATATCAGTGCCTGGAAAACCTCAATATGTTTGTGACGTGTTCTATTTCCATACTGAAACAGCAACATCTGAACTTTTCTGACCAGTCCTCAGTTTGGCCTTGGTGACCTTTTTAAATTGGCCTAAAACCAGTGCAAAAGCCTACAACTAATGCACACGACTGATGCAAGGGGTGAGCATGTGAGGGTATTTTACTGTAGTGTTGATGCGCTGTGGTTGTGTGGTACGCTGCTACGACCATGCTGAGTTTATCATCTTCCTTCCTATAAATGGTTTGAATTTTAGTCACTTTGTCCCGGTGATTTAGTCATACGAGGATTCGGTGTGGCCTACCCATCATGGAAACTCTAAACGTACACAATTTTTTGCTGCTTGTCATGAGGCTCTTTGATTTATTAAAAACTGCTTTCAGCCCAGTCATGATTGTTTGTGAGAAATTAAAATTGTGGCTTTATCATGGGTTTTAAAAGCTACATTGTCATATGTGCACTTTCCACTCATGCACCCCCTCAGTGTTTAATAAAGATGCGATGAATCATATATTTCGCTGTACCCTAGGTTGTTCGAGGATTTGACAGCAAGAGGAAGACGAACTAAGGAAGAGCTTAGTCAGAAGTTTGTCTCTGCCCAGATTAGTTTCATAATGTTACATTAACGCGGAGACACAGTCTTGATTATTTTCGTAATCATAGGCCTGTTTGAGTGTGTCACCTACGCCTCAATACCCACTCGCCCGCCCTTACCCCCAAATGTCTATTTATAGCTTTATTCTGGCACAGGTTCCCAAACACACCAGACCAGAACCCTAAAATCAACCAGGAGCACTGCTGCCACTGACAGAATGAATTCTTAATTAAAAGAGCATGTAAATCATGAACTGTTGAATAGATGAGCTTATTATAATGACTTTTTACAGTCATAAATTCTATGAATATTAATCCTGGCTCTAGCTCTTTTTGCTGATGTATTTCTCAGGATGCTGGACAAACAGGAAAAATGTGTCCTGTGGGTGAACGAGGGTGTGAACTGTAAGGTCTCGTTGATATCATAACCACAAGAGGGCAGAAAGCTCCCAAATTTCACCAGCTTAAAGGTCACAAGTTCAGCACAAAACTTGTTCAGCATGTTTTGCAGCAGATTGCTTATGCATGTTTTCCCCACAGCTCAGTCCTTTACAGTCATTTGTGCTCAGTAAAGCTTTTTCTACAGAAAGGACACATTTTCCATTGGACAGATAAATACTGAACGCAAACCAACCATAAGTACTACAAATACTCCTAAATAGGACCTCACTCCTAATGCAATACTTTGTGTTGAACACCATTAACAGTAACCTTCTGGGAAAACCCCTCCATTCTGATTAATATCTTTCCCTATTATAACCTCCACATCCTTTAACACTTTGAACATATCGTCTTGCAAAATGGTTTCCAGTCAACTGACCTTTAGCTAATTTATAAATAAATAAAATGCAAACCTTTTTTTCAGAGAGGGCGACTGCAGTGCCTGCAAACTGAAGAAATTTTCAGGTTTTTAAAAAATTGATCAACACTTGCGGATGTGTTACTTGCAAATGAAAATTACCAAGAACTTTTACCAGGAGTGCCCAAACCTTAGAATGCATTAGTGTGCTGACATACTGATGTAATATCAACTTGTATCTAACTGCTCTATTTACAAATTATTCACAGATGTATATTTTTATATGCTGTATGTTTTCAGTCCATCATTTCTCTAATTATTTAGGTCCTTTGTGTCCCATGAACAAATCCATGAAGATATTACAATCAGGTAAGGATATACATACATTCTTAATCCTAGAGCTAGAAAGAGTTAGTAAGGACTAAGACTAAAATGAAGACTTATGGATGTTAAATAAGATGATGTCTGCACCAGCAACATCCACCAGAGTAAAGCTGCCACAATCTCACTTTTTCATTACCTGTGAAGGCCATCTGCCTCAAGCTTACCTTCAAACTGAAGACACTGAACGACCAAATAATATAAAATCATATACCTTAACCGAATCTGTTCTTTGTTATATTTCCAGTTGCAGATTCAAATACTACTGGCATGAGCCACACTGACACAAATGCTGTATAAACAGACATGCACATTAATAGCTGGAACTTATCACAGACAGTGAATATTCACCTGATGGCAACTGATAACCTCCCTATGACTTTGCTCAGTGAAGCTGATTACATTGCCTTTGTGAAGAGGAACTGATTGAAGTCCCAATTAATAAACTAAATGAACATAATGTAAAAAAAAGTAAGCTTTTGACTCAGTCTTGATAAAAGGCAGGTCTTATCTGAAGCTACCATCACCGTGTGGAATAAATTCTCTCAAATCAGTCTCCCAGGCATTATGGGAACTGATCAAAACATGACTATTTTTGTTTTTTAACTGCATAATCTTCCTTCTTATAAATGTTTTTAGACTGTCCTTTTGTACACTGAAATAACAAAACATCAGAATTTCCCCCCCAATGTAACGGTTAGAATGGGTCTTCATGAAAGCAACTTAATGGAATCTCCAAAGACTTCCTGGAAGCACCTCTTTATAAACCAAAAATAAATCCTTTGACTTTTGTACCATGAGACTGTCACCTTGAACACGAGAACTGACAATAACTTTCAAGGATCCTGTTTGAAAATGAACTCACCTCTTGAATGGAAAAATCTAAGCATCTGTCAAACCTGAGCACACTCTGAATCAAATCAGCACACACAAGTAAGAAAATGTGAAAATATATTTATCAAAACACATTAAAAGGAATACATGTAGTTTACAGTATAACACTGGATGAATAAAACATCTGAACCTCTGTCTGGGACATCAGTTTTGTTTGTAGACATCTCCATATCTACACCAGCATCTCTGCACAACATGACTCACATGGTGTGTTTATCTCACATTCAAAATGAATACAAAGATAAAACACAGTCAAATCACACAGAGCAATGAGTTACATACTAAAACAAGGGACAATTTGCAAAAACTTGCCCTTCTCTTAAAAAAAAAAGAAAAAAAAAAAGTTAAAAACATGTTAAAAACATTCCTTCTCTTCCTCACGCACAGACACACACACATACATACATACATACATACATACATACATATATATATATATATATATATGCGCATACATATTTACAAAACAGACAAACTCAGTATTTATAGGACAGCATATAAAAAAATTAATTCATGATCCAGAACAAATGTGGTGTGGCTGGATAAATGCTGACCATTCTGCTTTTGCTTTTAAATTTGTGCCACATCATTCATGGACTCCTTTTCCTTTGAAGACTTCTTTTTCTAAATGTTTAAAAAAGAGCAAAAGGTTCATTAAAGTTTGCTCATCATTAAAGCAGAAATTAACTGCAGAGCAGATACCAAACACATAAGAAATCGTATGAGCTTTAAATGACACGAATAAAGGCAGATTTCAGCTCTTTCACTAACACACCTGATAATAATGTAATGTTTGAAGACCAAGTTTTGCTTCTTTAGCTCAGTACTGCACGTGTAAGGCTAATGTCAGTGATGTAAGTCAATAGTCACCCAAAAATATACTTCCAAAAATGTCTCAACTTGCTCAAAGCATCCAGCTCTTCATTAAGGTGGTGGAAGACTTGTTGATGTGGTTTAGTGTGATGTGACTTACTATAAAATTCAACAAAACATCTCTAGAGAAGAGCCATTTCAGAAGACAACAGAGCTGGTATACACAAAACAGTAGTAAGGAAGACTGATCTCAGATCAGAGATCTTCATGTTTATGATGGTGACTGTCACAAAAACAGATTCCATATTAGCACTTCAGCTAAAGCAAGTTTTCTTAAATGACTATCCACAGTCTTCGGCTACACAGTGTTCGTAAATGTTACATCACACTCTCAAGTGGGGGCCTAACCCTAACCTTGATGAAGAATTAAATGCAGTTTGAATGGTTTGAGAGACGTTTAGGGGATGTATTTAAGGAAAAGATTTGGGTGACCATTGACCATTGAGTTTGTGCTCCGAACATGTCTTGGTGTATATGAACACCTGAATATTACAACAAGGTATTAATACGAAAGTCGCCATGACAGTAGATCACCAGGACCAGGTTTGGGTCGGGCACCCCAGAATTAAGAATTCTACACTACACATATGAATTGTGAAATCTGTTAAAACAGGGAATGAATTTGTTTTCCTTGTTTTCCTAAGAAGTAGTAGAAAAAGGTCTCAAGTTCATAGAAGTCAACATTCTGTGATTCAGAACATGAAACTATTTATAAAACTTTACCTTTCTGGGGATTTCTTCCTCAGCACTTTGAGAAGACACATGTGGGTTCTCCTCATCTCTCTCTTTCTTTTTTTTCTTTTCTGCACATTGTTTCCCAAACAGACAAACACAAATGAGAAACAAACAGGTTTCATTAGCAGGTTATTAGATCATCTCCTTACATCATAACTAGAAGAAAAGGCTTACTTTTCTTCTCCTGACTGATTTCCACGGTATCCATTAACTCCTCTGACAGAGGTGCTGCTGGTACTTCTTCGACTACATTTTCATCTCTCTCCTTCTTTTTCCTTTTCTTTTTTGACTCTACAGGACCTTCCTCCTGTGCTAACACAGATGTATTTTCTTCATCTTTTTGTTTTCTTTTCTTTTCGCCACGTCGATGTGGGGTACTCAGGCAGCCAGTTTCTTCGGATTCAGTATTATGGTTCGATAAAAGACCACCGTTGTCGTCTGTTATTGTTTCACTGCTTTCTTTGCGGTCAGATTTTTTGCTTTTGCTCTTTTTGGAGGGGCGTATTGTTTCATCAACCCCCCCATCATCTAGACAACACTTCTTAGAAGGAGACTCCACCAAATCATTCTCAAGGCTTTTCTTCTTTTTAGACTTTTTAGGTGGCGTCTCTGAGACAGGAGCTTCTGAGAGGCTGTTCACTGTCTGATGTTTAGATTTTTTAGAAGGTGGCTTGGAATGAAATTCTTCTGCGTTGGCATTAGCTTCATAAACCTCCTTTTGAGATGGAGTTTCAATCTCACTTAGCTCTGAGATGCCTTTGGTTTTCTTAACTTTTACTTTCTTAGAAGGTTTCTTGCTTGGATCAGACTCCACAACACTTTTATCTTTCTTAGATGTTGGTTTCTTTGACTGAGAATCTGAAAGACTGAGTTCTGAGGGGTCATTTACATCCTCAGCCTGACCTTCTTCACAGAGACTGTTCACATCTACAGCTTCTGGAGGCTCTCTAGCTTTCTTAGCTTTGTTTTTTTTAGAGGGCGTCTCAACTTGCGTAGAACTTAAAATATCATCAGACTTCTTAGCCTTGCCTTTTTTCGGAGTCTCTGACTTATCAGATGTTCTGTGCCTACTGCCAACCTCTGCATCAGCTTTTGTAGATTTCTTGGATTTACTTTTCTCAGATGGAGTCTCAACCAGTTCAGGATGTGATAGTTTGTTTTTTTCAGACTGATCAAATACTAAGTAGCTATGGTCATCCTCAGCTTCTACAGTTTCTGTAAAATTAACTGATTTTTTAGCTTTCTTGGAGAGATTCTTAACCAGCATAGGATCTGAAAGCTCATCGTGGTTTTCAGACTGGTCAAACTGTGAATCGCTACTGGCAACTTCAGTGCCAGCTTTTTTGGGAGGTGTGTTCACATCTACAGGTTCTGGTGGTTTCACAGATTTCTTAGATTTTGCTTTTTTAGAGGGAGTCTCACTGGGCATACAGTCCGTTCGTTTTGGTTCTTCAGATGTTAAAAGGGTAATGGCAGCCTCAGTGTCAGTTTTCAAGGCGGTGCCCATACCTGTGGGCTCTAGAGGTTTATTTTTAACTTTAGATTTAGCTTTCTTAGAGGGTGTCTCAACCTGTTTAGGTTCTGACAGATTATCTAATTTCTGAGTGCCAACACATTTGGTTGGAGTTTCAGTGTTATCAGATTCTGACTGGTTGGCCTTCTTTTTGTTTTTAATCTTTTTCAATGGTACGATATTTTCTGTAAGACTATTAGTCGTTTTATTTACAGGGACTTCAGCAGCTAGAGGTTCTAAATGGCTGCCTTTATCTTTCGTTTTCTTGGCCGTTTTCTTGATTGCTGATTTTAAAGGTTTCTCAGTTTTGTTGATTTTTGAGGGACTGATGGATATTTTAGCTTTGGCTTTCCTGGCAGATGCCTTGGCCTTTGTATTCCTGCCGCCATCTATTTTGACTTGTGCTGGCTTTCTCCTTTTCGGAGCTTTCCCTGGGAAGCTGGCAGTTGTGGTGCCAGTTTTCGTCAAGACATCCATCTTTGCTATGTCAGCATCTGTAAAACATGGTAATAATTAACAGATCTTTAACAAGTCATTTTTAACATTTTTATTAAGGAGCTGTTACACACTTTTATGTATATAAATACACACACACACACACACACTTATAGAATATTGTATAGCAGGGGTATTCAACTAAAATTAAGAGGTCCAGTTAGAGAAAATTTCCAGAAGCAAAGGTCCAGAAGATCACAATGTATAACTATTTAGTGTGATATATATATATATATATATATATATTTAAGTAGCTTATTAGTTGTATCAACACTGCATGCAATCAATACCTGACTGTCAAATCAAATTAATTCAGTTACATAGAACCGAACATACATGTATGACTGCAGTTATGTATGTTCTCTCATTTACTAAATAAAAGCAGGGCTGCATTTCAAAATAAGAGAAAATAACTAAATTGCTTAAATAAAGTGTTGAACTTCAGAAAAATATTTTTTGTGTCATTTTATTTTCTCAACCAATTTTACAGAAAATAAACCTCAACACATCTTAACAGGTGAACAGTTTAGAGGCTCTGTTTCTTCCCCTCTAATATTCAACTCCCCCACTTTTTTGTTCAGTGAAAGAACTGAGCTCTAGTTTGTCCTGCCAGGATTTTAAACCTGGGCTTGAATGGAGTCAATGCCATTCTCGTACACATGTGGAGGTGCTCATTTGTGAGCCTGGAACGATATTTAGTTTTAATTATGATCATTGTGGAGAAAGCTGCCTCGCAGTTGCGTGTGGAGCCAAACATGGTCAAGATGTATAGGGCTACTTTACTCAGACCTGGGAAAGCTGTCTTGGGGGCCAGAAAGTGGAAGGGTCAGACCTTACAAACTGCTCTTTCAGGGGCACATCTCCTTGGAGATCGATCAATTACATCCGGAGAGGCCCAGCATTTACCCATTTAAAGTGCTGTGTGTGTGTGACTTCTTTGAGAACCCCCTGACATCAGTGATGAGAAATGGATTCTGAAAGAACATGGTGAACTGCTGCCTGAGGCTGAAGCTGTCAAAACGGTTGCTGAAGTTCACAATGAGCTCATCAATAAAGTCAACAAAAGAAACAATATCTTGTGGTCCCTGAACCTGTTCCTTCACTGCTGGTCTTCCTTGAACAACTCAAGTTTCCTCTGAAAGGAGCGGACAGCTGTCATCACTTCACAAATTGAATTGTCCTTTCCCTGTAGCCTCAAATTCAGTTCATTCTGATGTGAAATGATATCAACCAAAAAGGCCACATTGTCCATCTGTTTCTCATTTTCTAAAAAGAGAGAAAACTGTGTTGCCTTATGACTTCTTAGTTCCGCCAAAAAAGATGCTACTTCCCTCCAAATGGACCAAAAGCATGCCAACACCTGCCTTTGCTGAGAGATCACGCACTGCTGTGCAGCGAAAGATCAGCAGCACTGACATCAACATCTCTGAGGAATTCCCTAAGCATGCGATGCTGATAGGAAGAGGATGCCCTGTGAGAATTGATCATTTTCATCATTGTATTCATCACCACAGCATGCTCATCTGACAGGGAGGTGCAGAGGACAGATTGATGAAAGATGCAATGGTAAGCTATGAGCTCAGGATTGTGCTCCTTCAGTCTTGCTACAGCTCCTTTCTCTCTCCCCATCATAGCAGGGCCTCAATCTGTGGCTACTGAAACCACTTTTTTTTCTTTCTTTTTTTTGCTCTAGTCCTCTCTTTGTTAAAAGCTCCGTAATGGCCAGGTAGACGTCTTCTCCTCTTGTACTGATCTGAAGGGGAGTGAGACCTAAAAGGTCTTCACAGAATGCTTTCAGGTCTGTGTTGAAATACCTGACATACACTAACAGCTAAGCATTGTCACACAAGTCAGTGGACTCATCCACAGCTAAACCTACACATGGTGCCTTACGCATCTGGGTTAGCACATCCTGAGTCAACATTTCACTTTTTTTGTGGCGGATGATGCTGACAAGGGTATTTGCTTTATTTTTATCACTAAGCTTTTGTATTTGTTTTCCCTCAAGTAGTGTTTCAGCTACTGCACTCATGCATTCTTTGACAACCCCTCCATCAGTAAATGGCTTTTTGTGTTGACTCAAAATCCAAGCAACTCTGAGGGAACTCATGAGCACATTGTTGGGCAGTGAATGTGTGGCTCAGGATCCTGGTGGACTGGTTATATTGGGCTCTGAGACTACTTATTTTCTGTGATCTCACATCAGATTTGAGTGGGTATGTTTATTCAAACCAGAACAAAGCATCAGCTGGGTCAATACAAGCGTACACTGTACTTTCTGTCTCACCTGACAACTCCAAAGCTAGTTTCTTCCACTTCTCTATGTCAAGACTGGAATCTGAGTCAGAATCATCTCCTGCCGTTGAACTTATGGGGGTAAGTTCTGTCTTGTTCTCCTTCCTTTTCCTTTTCCGATTACCTGCTTCAGCTTTTGTCTGGACACAGGATGAAGCTGATCACATACTTGAGAAATCAGATACTTTTGTGGGAAATATTTAAACATTGTGTTTTACATACCTGTAGTTTGTCTTTCTTTCTGGAGGTAATATTGTTTCCAGTTTTCCTGGGCCTTTTACTTTTAGATACTGCATGGATGAAAAAAACATTCTTGTGAGAAGGATATACGGAGCAGAAGGGGATTAACATGCGACTAATGCAACTATTAATAAGAATGATCTATATATGTACTGTCATTATGAAGTTTAGGTAACTGTGATGCCTAAATGAGTAGCCACACATGCCCAATGCCATGTGGGTACAAAGACACCCAGGACTGGGTTGTGGAGAAGTGGAAATGCGGTCTCTACGGAGATGGCGCTCCATCCAGTTCCTTTTGGATGAGTTAGAGTGGCATTCGAGATCCAGAACTAATCATATAACATCAGTATCTGGTCTCACTAAAGCTCTTTCAGTCAAATCCATAGTGCAATGTTCTAGTACAGCCTTTTCAGAAGAGTAGAGGCTGTTATATCATGGAATCAGCAGAGGGTTGAACAAATAAAAATGCTAATGCTAAATAAATACAGAAGTTATGTTTGACCTGACAGTTTATAAAGTAATATTCGCAGGGGTTGTGTTCCAAGAGCACACGCAAGGGGTTGTGAAACACCGCAAATTTGTGAGGTGGTAAAAAATAAAATGCCTAAAAATGCCTATTTTTACAGTGTAAGCCCTAAATATGCCCCCAAATATGCTCCCAAAATACTTAAATTTACTTTTAAATTCAGCTTAATACATTAACCTTAAAGAAAATGTAAAGGTAAACCCATATCCATACTGTACGGTGTAGCAGCCGATCAGCAGCCAGGAGAAACGAATAACGCTCTTGGATTGGCTACTTTCAAACCTACCGCCTCTGAGTACAGCGGTATTTCACCATCTCAAGACGCGCTTTCTTTGTGTTCTCTCGATAGTACCCACAAATTTATAGCTATATTTTATTTGGAAATGTAGTTGAATTTACGTCAATATTTATGTTACAAAATTAGTAAATTCTATTTTTCTTAATAATGTAGCACTAAAACGCATGAAGTTATATATTGCCACAAAAAAGCAAAAAAAAAATACGGAGTGTTAAAGCATTATCTCTATCTCTTATATATATATAAACTCACTTAAAGTTAAACTGTGTCACATTGTGGAATTCATTCATACAGTTTACCCAATTTACCTGAACTTTTAGAACCACTGACTGACTGTTTTTCTCCAGCACATCCCTCTTGTGGATCCCCTCTTTCGTTACTCTTATTTTCCCTTTCACAAGAGAAAATGTATGTTTTTAATGAAACACACCAATCAGTAAAGATCTAGGTTTCATTCGCCAGCATTCAGCTCCACCTCAGACACTCCTGTGCTGCCGTTTTCCTCACACTTAACTTCTCTGACAGCAACACTGCTGATCCTCTGCTTACCTGTTGAATGAACCCAAAATGTAAGGAAAACAAGACCACAGGAGCAGTGAAGGGGAGACTGAGACACTGACAGGAGGCTGAACAACATTTCCTCCAAAAGAAATACTTACCTGACCCATTTCTGATATATATCACTCAGGGGCACTTTCACACTGACAGATTTGACCTACAAAACAAGCAGACGATGGGATTTGAGTAAATTAAGTAATGGTCCTTCTGCACCTTTGATCAAAGCAGCAAATGTATTCATCACTAAAAATTATAAATATGAACCCAAAGTGTGTGTGGGGGGGGTCAGTAATCCTTTGACTTAAATAAAATTAGAGTAAAGCAGCCAATTATAGTCACTTGTAAACACACCACACAGTGTGAACAGTGTAAAATTCTTTCTCTGCATTTAACCCATTCACCAAGTGGAGCAATGGCCAGCCAGGAACGCAGGGAGCAGCGTGTGGGGACGGTACCTTGCTCAAGGGTACCTCAGTGGTGCCACTAGCAGTCCTGGGATCAAAACCTACAACCTTACAATTGCTGGTGTAGATCTCTAACCACTTGGCCATAATCTGAAATTAACTACAATTATTATTATTTCTGCCTTTCCTGATATGCTACTTTTTGAAAACTATTATCTAATAGATGAGTCTGTGCTAGGAGCCAGAACAGGATAGATTAGTAACATCGCGTGCTGCTGCATGTACTTGTGCCACAAGGGACTCCTGCGAGGGGGCGCTCACGCCTGCAGAAGCCTCCAGGGAGCTGCTTTCGGTTCTGGACGACTAGAAACCTACAACCGTGTACAGCACATAAGGAATAGGCCCACTGAAAGAGGGGCTGCAGAGCCAACTCATGTGTTCGATTATGGGGGAGGGAAACCCGACACACGCTCGTCCTGCTCAACTTCCTACAGCAGCTAATGCATGAGTGTCAACCCCAAGCCACACTGCAAATATGATTACATGCACAACGTGTAAACACAGCGAGACATGTGCAAAGTTAAGGGAAACCTGGGGAGCATGCTTTTTGAGTACGTTGGCTGCTTTCTTGTGTCCTTTGTCCTTCAAATGCAGATAAATCAGACTGATCAGGCCGCGCTCGGACACTTCGGAGTCATTCGAGGTCATGTCTCGCCAAAAAAGTAAAAAACAAAGTTGATCAACACACTCCTCTGCGGCATGTGTGTGTCAGCAAGCTTCCTGGACCAGATACCTCTGAACCGACCAGTGACGCACTGCGCTCTGGGAAGTGTAGTTTTGTTTTGAAGCACATGGCACGACTGCTGTGGCCTCGTGTTGTATGTTACACTGCGTGGACAAAAGTATTGAGACGCCTGATTATTACACCAACACTGGTTTGAATAACATTGTATTAAAATACTTGTATATTTGATCTCAAAAGTTCTTTCAGCTTACTGGGCATTTTATTGCATTAAAATGCAATTCCTCTGCTAAATGTTGGTTTTTTTGGTTTTTTTTAGCGCACTTGCCCTCTTCACAACAATTATACAAAGGTGTACTCCTACCCAGTTACAGTAAAAGGTGTTCCCCTGGACTCTGGCAGTAACAGTGATTTCAGCAACCTCCATGGCGGGGTTAAATGATTGTAAAACACATGCTAAAGTCACTTTAATAGGTGTTGTTTGTTCATTGCCATTGCCACTCTCCCTATAGACTTGTTAGAAGTCATAATAAAATAAAAACTCCTCTGTAAATTGAATATAAGCACAAATCTCAATGGTGATACTACAAACTATAAGCTGTGCACTATTCTCTGACACAAATGCACTAAAATGTCTTTAAGGATTTCCGCACTGCTTGAAGATAATAATCCACTGATTTTTTCCCCCCACCATACTGCACTGGGAAAAATGTTTCACCTCAAAGAAAACTATACTAGTCAGATAACCTATGTTCAAATATTTAAGCAGTGTTTTGGTTTTTTTTATTATTATTATGTACTAAAACATTTTTAACAGGTTTGTCCATGTATCATTTACTGTTCACTTGTGAAAGCCACACTTTTGTTTACATGGGATTTGAATGGGAAAAATGTGACCTCTCCTCAGAATCCTCCTCCCAACACACTCAGTCTCTCCTCAGCACATGTCCAAACCAACACCATCACCTCTCTGACTTTTCCTCCAAAAGGTCCTACTCAGTCTTTCCCTCTAATAAACTCATTCCGGATCCTGTCCATCCTCGTCACTCCCAACGCAAATCTTAGCATTTTCAGCTCTGCCACGTCCAGCTCTGTTTCCTGTCTTTTCATCAGTGCCACTGTCTCCAAACCATACAACCATATTTTCACCACTGTCTCCAAACCATACAACATCGCTGGTCTCACTACCGTCTTCTTCCATATTTCCATATTTCAAATGGAAATGCAGTATCAAGGAGGGCTAACAAGACAAAACAGTCTATTATTGCTTAATACATTTTTTCTTTTCCCCTTGATGCAAAAAACACTTCAGAGGCGGGTAAAAGTCATCCCCTGATCAAAGATTGGGGGAAAACAAAAATCTTTTAAATGGTAAGGGACCATAATGAAACCCTTACGTAATGATCTATACATGGTCCACACACAGAAAAATGTGCACATGGCCCAGTAATTTACATGAAAGTGATGAAATAAAACAGCTTAAACAGCACTCCCTTCCCTGTCTCGTCAGTGGTTTTAAAAAATCCACATAATCAGCATGCACATGACTGTCATGTTTGATAAAAATATCCAATTCTGAAGCGGTGAGTGTATAACCACAAACAATTTTTGCTTCAACATGATACAAATATACAGATCTGACCCTATTAAAACTCGCCAGTTTGGTTTCATTTAACAGGAACAGGTGTGTTTACCTTGGGCTTGAGGTTGTGTGTGTGTGTGTGTGTGTGTGGGCATGTGCACGTGTGTATTTAGATCATTTGTGAGGATCATATGTGTGTATGTGTGTGTTTGTGTGGACTGGAGGAGAGAAATGTGTTCTGAGGGCAGTGAGTACACTTGCAGTGGATGGGTGTGTGCGGTGGAGCTGCTAGTGTGTGGTCATTTGTGTGTGTAGTGTGTATAATGCTGGCGAGCAGAGTGGAATGGTTGTGTGTGTGTGTGTGTGTATGCATGTGTGTGTGTGTGTGTGTGTGTGTGTGTGTGTGTGTGTGTGTGTGTGTGTGTGTGTGTGTGTGT
>JBBJLS010002013.1:0-16598 GCA_037577275.1 Bryconaethiops microstoma
CGATGTATTTATACTGGCCAACACGTCTGGTTTGTAATTTTTCTGAGCTCTGTTACAGCTGTTCACATCTGTCTCGTCCGTCTCTGTTGGCAGAAGGGCTAGAACCGCACCGTGTTATTTAAACTCATCACCTCTCATCAAATAAATGTTCTTTTTTCATTTATTTTCTATCTGTATTTTTGTACAAAATTGATCAAGAACATCATTGCTTTTTTCTGAGAGGGGGCGTCTGGGCGAGGGAGGGGGGGGTGTTTAATGGGATGGTGGGCTCAGAATCTGATGCCCCCCCTTAGCCATGTTTACAGTGTCAGTCCACGGACATCTTAAAGACACAGTGTCTCTTTTCTCCAGCAGCCAGCCAGGCAGTACCTGACCTTCCGTTGCATTTGAACGAGGCTGTATGTAGCAGTGACTTAACCCTTTTTTAGGGAAGGGAAGAAAAAACACACACATTACTGCCCCTTCTGACCATTTCCTACGTGCTTTTTTTCTAGTGAAAACGCTCAGTTTTTTTAAACCACTGGATGGAAACGAAATACATTCGAAAATGCCTACACAAGTCCACGAACAATGAAGTAATCACTTCACTCTTAAATGTGCGAGGGTTATTTAATCTCTTTCTACTTGTTGGCTAAATGTAGCTGATCGTTTTAGTATGTTATGGCATGGCGAATAGCATTGTTTTTTTGTTTGTTTGTTTGTTTTTTGTTTCTTTTTTTTGTATCTTCCAATTCAGGTTTATGTAGAGCTGTTGTGTTTTCCAAGCCGAAGGATCGACGTGAAGATTTCTATGTACATTGATTGTATAATAGGTAAAGACTGCGTGTTTGTCTGACTGATTTATTACGACGGGCACTTGAACATATATATAAATATTCTATATAAATATATCTATACATCTCTACGTTTTAAGATGTTCATGAGTTGTTGTTTTTTTTCTTTTGCGGATAAATATCTACTTTTTTTTTATCGTTTCAGTTCGTGCAATATGTTGTGTACAATATTGTTTTTTTTGTCTTGCCATCACCATATATTATTTGAGTAGAGAATTCAAAGCCAGCCAACTGTGTCCAGTCACTGCCTGTCAGACCTCTGTACAAACTGTCAGTCTTTATTTTGTTTGTTTGTTTGTTTTTTTTTCCAAAAAGGAAATAAAATCAGCTGGAACTGAGCTTCTCATGCCAGACTGGTCTTCTTACATGCAGTTCTGTGCTTCCTCTTTAGTTTAGTGTCATCAATGCCATGTGATATTCTGAACCCACTTGTCTAATCTGTCTTGAATGAACTACAGGCATGAGTTGCATTTAGAAGTGTTGTAACACAAATATAATATAAAATGATGCTCTCCACCTATTGAGTAATTATGCACAATTGTAGGTGCAACATCCTGGGGTTAGTTGGTAGGATTTAATAGCCAATTTGTGTACATTTGTCCCAGAGGGGTTGTGTCACTCAACATAATCACACATCAGTGTTGTGATGCTGCTTGGGGCCAAAACCTGGACCAGTGGTTGTCATTGCAAACCTAAACCGCACTCAGCAGCACAAAGCATATCAAATAACTTGGATTCGGCCATGATAATCACTGGAAACCATCTTTCTTAAGAAAACAAGTAGTAACACCTTTAGGTCAGGAGTGTGTGTTTGTTTCACAGACACTAGTGTTAAAACCTCCCCCCAAAAAAGGAGTAATTAAGCTTTAAAGCTGCAAATTAACACAGAGAGAGGAACAGAACCGCTTGCTGTGATAGAAGAGCATTTCTAATCACTTCTGAGTAATCAGCCTGGATCATCACAGCTCATGGCACACGACTGCATGGAGTAGCTAATGCAGTCCATGGGGTGGGGGGGCATATATTCCAGAGAGAGGGTCTAGACTGTGGGGGAGGGGTGTCAGACAGTTCGGAGGAGGGAGGAGGGCAAGGGGAGTAGCTGCTTTATCCAATTAATTCCTTCTGGGTATGTTTGCGACGGGCACGAGGAAGGAGGTGTACGGACAGAAATCAGAAAACAGAGACACAGATAAGAACGATATAAAAATAAAGTCTAAACAAATCCAATAAAAGCAGAAAATACTTAGAACAAAATACACCATGCTATATACACAAATGCTGGAGTACAAATACTATAGATAAGTGAGTTATTAATATCGCAAATGGTGGTTAGGAGTAGGTTATGGCAAAGGTGTTATATTTTGAAGAAATAAATGCATTAGTTTGCCAGTAATGCTTAAATTTGCACCATGTGATATAAACGGGTGCATATAGTTATTGCGTCATGTTCTATGTTAATTGAGTAGGGTGTTCGGGGGTGTGTGCTCATCAGACTGGCCTACAAGGCGCAACACACTAACCAGAGCAAGGCCGAGTGACTCGTGGGCCTGTGGGTCATGAAGACGGTTACCTGTTCCACAATCAAGTCCTTTTGATGCATGTCTTAATGCACTAATGCTTTGTTCATTTAGTTCCCTCTATTGTTATTACTAATGTCAATATTACTTATCTGCTATCAGAATCTGAAAACTTTATTGATCCTGGAGGTAATTGCTTATGTTACAACTACACAGACAAGAACAACATAAAATATAACATCTAAATAAATCCACTACCCTGCCGAAAAAAATAATATGAGACACACTATGCTATCTACACAAATGCTGGGATATAAATACAATAGATAAGGAATGTACAGTTACGTGAATTATCAGTTATGAGTCTGGTCTGATCTCTAACAATAATGGACACGATATTGAGAACAACTTCAAACCACTATTTGTGTTTCTAGTAAATTACTTAGCAGTTATATTTATCTAAAGTATTTATACCCCAGCATTTTGTGCGTCTAATACATCGTCCATTTAGTATCATCATTATGGATGTCAATATTACTGATCTACCTTTATTACAGACAGTAACGGACTCAGAACAACTTCAAACTTCTATTTGTGTTTCTAGTAAGGTAGCTGTAAGTTATTTATCTATAGTATTTATACCCCAGCATTTTGTGTATCTAATATGTTGTCCGTTTAGTTCCCTTCTATTATCACTATTTATTTCAATATTATTGATCTACTATTGATCTCTATTACACACAATAATGGACTTGGTATTGAGAACAACTCAGTACCAGTATTTGTGTTACTAGTAAATTACTAGTAAAGTTATTTATCTATAGTATTTATACCCCAGCATTTTTTTATGTTTTGTACAGAGTAATTTCTGCAGAGTTTTTATTTGGATTTATTTTGAATTTATTGTTTTATATTGTTCTTGTCTCTGTGTCTCTGTGTGTATGTGCAGTTGCAACACAAACAATTTCCTCCAGGGTCAATAAACTTTTCTGATTCTGATTTTGTTTCTGATGATGCAGCTGAACCTGTGGGATTAAAAAAAACATCACCACCGAGATGTTCATCTACCTCATGTTGATTTTGCTAATGTCATATTCAAAGCCTGCTCTTTACGTCACTGAGTTGAAAGTGCTGGCTTGGTGGGATCAACGTCCAGTTAAACTCCAGTTCAGGGGGGCAATGCCAGAGGGCGGGGTCCCGGACGAGACAGGGAGGCGTGGTCATAGTGCTGCATTCGCACGTGGAGACAAAGAGCATTACAATACAAAGAAGCACGGTAAGTTTTGTTTTAGCCTCTTTTGAACCGGCACGGGACCCTCACGGCCAGGACTATTAATTATAATTGTTAATTTTTTTAATTTATATATTAATTTATTTATTGGGACAGATGGACCCTGCATCGAAATAAAAAGAAAAATGTTTGTTGGAGCAACTTTCTTTTCAAGGACGATGCTCCCCACCCATCCCTCCCTGTCCAAAAAACACACCAAAAAAAAGAAGAAAAAGTTGAGCCCAAAGTGAAGGTGATGTCTTTGTTCGAGAGAGTGGAAAGGGACGATTCAGCCAGGACGTTTCTGTCACGCATTGGGGGGATTTTGGCTCCAAAAGACCACCCCGAGCTCCAACCGGAACTTTAGGAACCCAAAGCGTTTCCACACTTCTGTTAAAGTTTGTGAAGTTTAGCTCTGAGCGCAGGATCTGGAGCAACAGGTCTCTCTGGGAGTTTCTGCCTCACTTCTGTCTGTCTGTCTGTCCCACCATCGAGACTGCAGCTCTTCTCTCTTCAGGCTCCATCTGGACGCAGGTAGGACCTTTCTCTTTGTTTAGAAGTGAAATAACCGCTGGTCTGGTCTTATTGATCTTCTGTACTGAGCTGGATCTTCTCCAGTTACTCACATACACACGGTTTGGGTGGACTTTTGTGTTTAACATGTTATTAAAGGACTATTTAGAAATAATTGAAGAATATGGAAGCCATGTGATGAAGGATGGGGAGTGGACAGGAGGGTGGTGGTTTCTGGGGGGTTTCAAGGGGGTTCTGGTCATTTCAGCACCGTCAGTACTGGACAGCGGCCTCTTGATAAAGTTACGTGAGAACAAGATGCTTCAGGTGAACAGGTGAAGGGGTGTTTATTTGTTTATTTATTTATTTGCTTGAGTATCTGTTGGGTACTTGCTTTGTGTATTTTCTAGAGGGATGACGATCACATCTCTGGATTGGATGTGTAACACTATGATGATGTCATCGGAAACCAATAGTGGTCCTTCAGTGGGCTCTGAAGTCACGCTCAGCGCGTGCGTTCCTCTCGCTCGAAGCAGCCACGTGCGCTCACTGTGGGGGGACATGTCCACACTGAATTAAACAAACGCACTGAGTGTATAATGAACAATTCTACATAAATAAAACGTTGCATGTACTATAAGACAGTTATGGCCCCCAAAAAAACAACAATAACAACAATAATAAAATTAATTAAAAACCGTGAAAACAGCGAACAAAAAAAGCAAACACAGAAATAATAAAATAAGTATTTAAAATAGGTAAATTATCAGTAATATATCAAATGCATTACTTGAATTCAGCCCGAATGATTACCAATATTGTGACAATTCATATATGCAAGTATGTGTGTGCATGTGTGTGTGTGTGTGTGTATGTGTGTGTGTGTGTGTGTGTGTGTGTTTTCTGGAGAGAATGCTGCATTGCCTTGTCCTCGTCTCCTTGTGTTTAGCACTAAAAAATAATGGTATAAACAGGCATTGCAGGCTGTTGAAGCACAACTGATGGGTCACTTTAGTGCTGGAAGCTTGGTGAGATGATGTCACCAGTGGAGTAATTACTACCCATAAATCGCAGTGTGTGAAAAGTGGCAGTGGCACAGTGTGTGTATGTGTGTGTGTGTGTATGTGTGTGTGTGTGTGTGTGTGTACTGGTGTTGACAGCAGTATTGTCTGGACGGTTTTTATCCACCTTTGCTTCCTGTGCTGAAAAGGTAAACTGTCACCTCCAGCTTCCTCACACTGCTGCGAGTGTTACCTGCTGGAAGATGAGTTTAAACAGTGGCAGCAGCTCACATCACACTCCTCAGCACTGAAACTCACAGTGTCCAGCAGGACTGTAAGTATAAAACTGTATGAGTTTACACTAATATGACAATAAAAACAAATAACAATAATACAGTAAATAGTGGTTTTATGTAAAGCAAAGCATTCGCTTAACCATTTCCAGACCTCTTTCCTCATGGAAGCCCAGTATCACTTGTAGCTTCCATCAAATACCTCGGTTTTCTCTTTTTACTTCATTAGATTAAACTTTGTGTGGAATTTTATAAGTTCACACAATGACTAGAATATAGCTAACAGACAGAAAAACTAGAAGTTGAACAATAGGAATAAAATCTGTACACAAATTTTTTACAAAGTTTTATCACAAAAACATTATCCTACAGTTTATTAAAACAAAATTCTTTGAAATGTAGTTTTGCCCTTTCTTTTTAATGACAGTGTGACTCAGATAGCCACACATTTGTGCAGAAACCTCTAATGATCAAATCAGATCAGAGTTGTCTGGGAGAAAAAAAATTCAAAAGTTCAAAAAAGAATTGAACGGGAAAAAAAAATTTGTTCAAAGGCCTCAATGCAGTCAGTGCCACAAATAAGGTTCCACTTAAATAGTGACCTAGAAATAGTTATCATCATTTTTATCATTTTGCAGATCAGAGTTTTTCGTTGTTTTTTTTTCCCAAATTTTAAACTTATTTTGCTACTTTTTTTGCCAGATTTAAATAAAAGTGTGAAGAACCTTTTGAAGAACCTCCAAAAAAAGTCCCATATCAATTAATTACTTTTTTGTCTCGAACTTTTTGCCCAAGCTAGATCCATTTGGAAACCTGTGATTTTAGTAGTTAAGCAGCTGTTAGTTGTTGTTTTAGGCTTTTAAAAGTGAAACCAGATTTTCTCACATCATTTACAGTCTTAAATTCTTTTACTGTCTCTCTCCTCTCTCTCTCTTTCTCTCTCTCTCTCCCTTTTACCTTATGATTCATTGCAAACAGATAAATTAACATCATCCAAAACAAGTTAAAATAAATTATCATTCCATTAACTTACATTAAAAGTTAAGAACATTTTCTCCCATACATGTTCCTTTATTAGATGTATTTGAAGGTTTTGATCTGGTAGTCACATCTGATACAAGTGTGCAAGTGCAGATTGGAACTGAGGATGATTTTTGTATGCTGTGTGCTTCAGCACTTGACTCATCACTTCCTGGCTGAGCTGTTCTCCTGGAGGTTTCTACTTCACAGCATAACACTTACAGTTGACTGTGGCAGCTCTAGAAGAATTGAAACAGAATAGAATTTATCGGACTGGTGGCAAATGTCGGCCAAAGGAGGAGATTGAGAGTATAGACATGAAATGGCTATATATCCACTTTAAAATACTCAACATTTGAGCACCTGCGGCCACCTCACAACTATTAAAATATCTATTACTTCACCAACTCTATAAAAACGTTTACTGAGAACAAAGTGCTCCCATGGATAGATAGATCAATTCGTCTGAATGTTGCTGTTCAAACTGAACAGCTGCATTTCCTTGGACTGAGCTAAACTAATCAGCTGGGTCCTGTTCAATGAAACAGGATTAAGAGAAAGTCTGTCTTACTTTCCCTTACTTTCCCTTGAAATAAGCCAGACTTTCCCATATTCCTGTTTTATAGAACAGGACCCTGGTAAACAATCTGAAAGAACAACAACAACAACAACAACAACAACAACAACAACAACAACAACAACAACAACAACAACAATAATAATAATAATAATAATAATAATAATAATAATAATAATAATAATAAACTTTCCTATTTTTACATGTTTCAGTAAATGCCCAATCAAACACAATACAAATATGTATTTTATGATACATGGGGTAATTTCTCATTTGAAATACAATAAAAGTGCAATAAAAGTTTCAGTAAATGTTACAATACTTTTATTTGTGGAATGCCTGCTGTTGCCTGATGTAATTTACAACCCAGAAACTGCTTGCCTGTCAGGCAAAACATTTTATTCAAACAGTGTCTGTGAACCCCAAGCCTCTGAAGGCCTTGTGCAATGTGAATTTGTGTTTTGGAGAGAATTGTTTGCTGTGAAACCACGAGTATGAAACCATCTCAATGACCACACCCAGAGAGGGCAGACTATCAGCTTCCTGTCGGCTTCCTATCTGAATATAGAGATCTGAATATAATGTATAAGCTTTGGTTTAAAAGTGTGGTGTACTGTCTCTCTTTTATTTTCACTAGCTGTTTAGTCTTTAGCGTTTGTATTAAGAATTTGTATTAGCAGTCATGCATGATAGGAGGTGTAGTTTGCTGAATCAGGTTCTATGGTTTTGAAATATGAAGTATTTTTAAGCATTTTATTGATGTGGTTTAGAAACAGCCATTGGTCACAATGATTACTGTATTTGTTTTCCTACCAGTTTCAATGCTGTTTCCTCTTTCTCTTGCCCCTCCAAGGCCTAATAAACTTAGCTTGAGCTAATAAAGTAATGGGCTGGCCCTTTAGATGGTGTTGGGGATTTCCCCAATGGAAAATGGGATAAAACCTGTAGTGAAACTTGCAAAACATGACTGTAAGAGCTGGGCCTTCAGTTTGGGCCATAAAAAACAAAACATAGTCATAAAACGTGGACAAAAAACAAAACTCTCTTATAAAGTAATTTATTTTAGCTCCTCAATAGGATTCTAGTAATATTATAGCACCACAGCATTGCACATGAACATTTTTGGCTATTCTTGTAACAGACATAACGTTTTTTTGACCCTGTACATAGTATTTCTAGAATCACTTCATTATTACTTCATCATTTGATGAATCACTTCATTATTATGTGAAATATCTTAGGTGCAATAGTCTACATGTGCAGTATCACTACTTATGTCAACATTACTTTTTATTACTTAATATTACTACTGATGTCTACTGAGTGTAATAACATACTCCAAACTACCATTTGTGCTGGTAGATTTCACTCAACTGTGTTACATATATATATATATATATATATATATATATATATATATATGTGTGTGTGTGTGTATATAGTATTAATACCCAGCATTTCTGTATATAACAAAGTATTTCATTTTGAGTTTTTTCCTGCAGATTTTTATTTACATTTATTTAGACTTTATATTTTATATTGTTCTTGGCTTTAGGTCTCTGTGTATTTGCGATCATTACATAAGCAATTTATTACATACGTTTTCTGATTCTGATTCTCATTCTGAAATGATTCCTTCAGTAAAGAGCTGTGGCATAAATACATTATACTGAACAATAAATAAATAGAAAATACCATGTAGAAACTAAAATGACATTTACAGCTGGTGGTCTAGTGGTTATAAAGTTGACCCTGCAATCAGAAGGCTGTGGGTTTGAATCCCAGGACCTCCAGTGGCACCACTGAGATTCCCTGGTGCAAGATACCATCCCCACACCCTGCTCCCTGGGTGCTGGGTCACTGGCTGCTCACTACTTCACTTGGTACAGAGAACAATTTCACACTGTTCACACTGTTTGCTGTGCTGTGGTTTGTTCACATATGACAAACATTTTTATGACCAAAAAAGTAAAAATTCTAGACTGTCCTTTAACTTTAAATACACTAGCTTAACTATTTGAACCCATTCACTGTCACTTAATAGCTTATTAAATATCTAACACTTCTCTGGTGATCCATATTATTATTATAATTATGCTAGGTGACTTTTTATAGGTCAGTAATGATGAATAAAAATATGTAATTTTCTGACTAGTAAAGTACATAAATGGCGAACATGATGTGTATGTATGTATTAGCAAAGTTTATTGAGTGTGTTTTTAGTAAAGAGATAAGAGAGAGATAAGATAAACCTTTATTAGTCCCACAAGTAGGAAAAATGCTTTGTCTCGGCAGAAAGTGGACAGTACAAAGTTAAGAGCAGCAAAAATTAACAATACAATAGAATAGAATAAAGTAGAATAGAATACTATATCAACGGTACAGTGTAAAATGTGCACTATACAATCTAGAAATATAAATATGGACATCTGTATGTGTAAACTGTATGTAAACTAAGTGTAGACTTAGGCAAGTTGTATGTATGTACACAATGAGTATATACAGAGTGGATATATAAGTGGATATAAGAACACTGTAGATACACACATACACACACACATACAGGTACAAAATGGAGTAATTATTAAGTGGATAACATGCAAATGTGGAAAATCCGAGTGTGTGCAAGAACTTTTGACTGGTAGTGTACATTAAGACAACCTGGATTCATCAGACATGTAAGTCCGTTGACTAAGAGAAGCACCAGTGATATTTCATTATTCCGGCTTTCCAGAGAAATGTGTGGGACTGAACATTTGTGTTTTATAGCAGTGAGTTGTTTGTTGACTATCCCTCCATACCTGAGAACTTGATCCACACCTAGATATGGCTACAACATAGTGAGGAGAAGTTTTCCGGACATGAAAGGAGCTGAAGCGATAGAGAACCAATGCTGCCTTCATGGTCAGAGCAAATGCAATACAGATGTTTCTGCTATACAAGCTGGGCTTCTCTCTTCTCTTCTCTTTTCTTCTCTTTTCATCCATAGCCTTCTCTTCTCTTTGCTTCTCATCCAGTCCCTTCTCTTCTTTTATTTTCTGTTCTACTCTTCTTTTCTCTTCTCTTCCATTCTCTTCTCTTCTCCTCTCCTCTCATCCGATGTCTTCTCTTCTCTTCTCCCCACTTCTCTTCTCTTTTTTTCTCATCCATTCTTTTCTCTACCTTTCTCTTCTCTTCGCTTCTCATCCATTCTCTTCTCTTCTATTCGCTTCTCTTCTCTTCTCTTCTCAACCATTTTCTTCTCTTCTCTTCTTTTTTCTTTCCTTTTCTTTTCTTCTTTTCTCTTCTCATCCATTACCTTCTCTTCACTTCTCATCCATTCTCTTCACTTCTCATCCATTCTCTTCTCTTCTCTTCCATTCTCTTCTCTTCCCTTTTTTTCTTCTCTTCTCTTCTCTTCTCTTCTCATCCATTTTCTTCTCTTCCCAGGCATTTGTTCATATTAGCAAAAGTGACTTGATCTTCACCACTCACCCTTGCACAAACTCCCTGACCCCATAATTTTTGTCCTTTTCCCAGCTTCGCCCTGTCTCACCCCATTTAATCACTTTTATACCCCACTGTAATTTGGCCTTCTGTGGATCATGTTGTATTATTAATGTCCTCCATGGTAAAGCATGGTAGAAGGACTTGGTAGAGCTCTGCAGCACCTAAACTGGATTTGATTTTGAGTGTGAATCATGTCACACTGTTTACATCTAGCTGCTTCCACCTAATGGAAGCCCACTCATTACTGCTTGTTTAGTTTTGTCGCTTGTTTCCCTTGTTTCTATGGAGTCAAATCGGCTTATACATCTTACTGCAGCTTTTGTCCATGTTCAGTGTGAATTGGAAGGTGTGCCACAAGTGAGATTTATCGAGAGACAGAGAAAGAGAGAGAGAGGGAGAGAGAGAGAGAGAGACAGAGAGAGAGAGAGAGAGAGAGAGGGAGTTGCTGAAAGTTGCTGCAGGCTTTATTAGTATAGTGCACATCTGTGAAAGCGATCACTGTATATTGCACTTGGGATGAGGATGAAGATAAATGTCTTGTGATAGATTGGCCTTACTTAATGTGTGTGTGTGTGTGTGTGTGTGTGTGTGTGTGTGTGTGTGTGCGTGCATGCACACATGTATGTGAGTGTGTGAGTGCACGTTTAAGCGGTTCCACATGGTTCACAGTGGATGGAAATAATGCCTGTGGGAGCACATGCAACCCAGTCTTATACAGGCGCAAATATACGGAGTAAGAAAAGCGGCAGTATCTAATTGTGCTCTTCGTACTGAGTCACAAACACTGCACGCATGGAAAATTACACCCAATGAAAACTGCCAATCTCCAGCTTGCATCAGTGGGATTCCAATTTCCCATGAGAACTTTTCTGGTCAACCATCAGTGGAGCAGCATTTTTTTCCCCTCAGCACTGAGGCTGATAAGAAAAGTCACAGATGACAGAGTTGAAATAGGAACCACAGGCCGAGAGAGACAAATGACAGAGAGAACATCTGCCATGGTGACTGTCAGCTACAGCTGATTCAGCTGAGCGTGTGGGTGGAGTGTGTGTTTCTTTTGGGTACTGGAAGTCAACGCTCTGTGGAACATCACGGTGCTGGTGAGGGAATGGTGTGTTCTTCATTTTCCACTCTCCTCCTTCTGAAGAACATCTTTCAGCATGTCCGGCAGCTGAACGTCAAATGTGTGTTATTTCTGGAGGAGGCTAAACTTGGTCAGGACATTAGCATGAGTTATGACTGTTGCCTAAAGTTTTTGGAAGCAGCTCAGTCATGTCATGATTCAGTGCTGGACTGAAATTTGACCACTGGGCCCCTGATCTTTGCATTCAACAACAGTAAATAACACCTGAATCATAGTGGTGAGAAGCCACAAGAACTGTCTTAAAGCACAAGAATAGAGGAAATCAGTAACATCTAGCAACATCCAGAAAGAAGCAGATGCAATCTGACCAAAATCTGCCAATCTGAACCTTACAACTGACACCACATATAGTATATGGCCAAAAGTATGTAGACACCCCTCCCCATGGCAGTGAGTGTGGCTTAAACATCTGAGCTCAATAATGAGTTGACGCCACACCCATGGCTGAGGGGGCGCAAAGCAGGTGCCTTGTCAGATCTAACCTGGTCAAATGTAAGTCCTAGTAAAACAGAAGCTTTTAGGAGTAATGCCAGTTCAGCCATGAAAGTGTAGACCACCCTAACTCACAGAGCAGGATTGCCAAATTATACAAAATGTAGTGGGTATTTACTATTGCGTCACTCATAGCAGAGTTCCAAACTACCTCTGGGAGAAACATCTGCACGAGAACAGTGTGCGAGGAGCTCCATGAAATGAGTTTTCATGGGTGAGCAGCTGCACACAAGCCTAAGATCACTATGACCGATGCCGAGCATCAGCTGGAATGGTGTAAAATACGTCACCGCTGGACTCTCGAGCTGTGGAATTGTGCTCTCTGGAGTGGTGACTCATATTCTATATTACTCAATATATCGAAATGGGATCTTCAGCAAAGGTGTCATGGGCAGGTGTCCTACTTTTGGCCGTTTGGTATATGTCAATCCAGCTTTATTTTGGGTTCCATATAGATTATCTACAGATCACATGTTAAACTGAGATCACGTGGTTAGGGTTGTGTTGAGCTGCTAGTGAGCAATGCAGAGTTTTGAGGAGGGCAGAGAACCTACTGCTGTGAAAATATTCAGATGTTCACAGAGAAAGTGGGCAGCACAGCTGGAGCTTTTCTGTTATAAAAATCTGCCACAATAAAGCTTCTAAACACAATAAAACACTTTAATAAAAGTTGAGTTCTTCACTGACAAATCATTTTCATTGAAATATATTGTGTTAAAATTTTGGAAGAAAAAAATGCATGTATATCATACAAACGTCTCCTCTGTCATTGTTGTTTGTTCTGTGTGAACAAGGCTTGTACTCTGGACTTGCGAAAGAATTGTCCTTTACCTGTCAGGCATATGGGCTCTAATTCTCTCAGCTGCTTTATCGATAGGCACTAATTGGTTTTAAAAACTAATTGGGCCTTAGCTTGCGTTATTGGATGAAGGTGTTTTTCAGCATAGCTTAATGACTCTTGTGTACCTAATGGTGCAATACCCTTACCCTTGGTCTGAGGTTATATGTTCAATCCGTCCATTTTAGCGGAATGCTTTCAAAGGTTCATGCATATTTCAGGCCAGTCAGAACTGACAGGTTTCAGTTAGGTTAATGTAGTTCTTCTCTCAGCTAGGTCAGATTATCTTGTCTTCTGTTGAAAGGTTGCTCTAATCCCTCTAATTGACAGCAGGCCTTTACGTCGTATCCGTCTTCCATTAGGCTTCCTAGGCAGAGCTCATTAATTTGTCTGTTTGTTTGTTTGCTTATTTCTAGTTACAATGCCTGTAACTAGATCTTTTTCTAAAAAGACAGAGTGATCAACCTACAGGTTAGAATTAAACTTGTTCAGGCAGTATTGCAGAATCATCTCTCAAATGATACAATATACTATCTACAGTTAATGCAGAGCTTCAGGAATGGGTCTAAAACCATTACTGTTATATTTCTACATATATCATTTGCCATAAAAATGTTGTTCGTCATCTCAAACCAGTGGCGGTACTAACCTTTTTTGACACCCAATTTATTTTACTGCTACCTCTGTTCATATTCCTTTACTGTAACAGAATGAGCTCTGTTGTCAAGTGCCCAGTTGGTATTGTGGACTAGATGTTAAAATGTATGATTACACACACACCCTGTCATTATCTCAACCTTATATCTGCCGCTTACACTGATTTGTTTTAGATCAGAGGTCAGGGTATGCAGATGTCAGTGAAGAAAAGGTGTACTGTGAGTGTAAGAAGGTGTTTTAAAGTACAGAATGTCAGTCAGATGCTTCAGCGATGATGAATTAAGTGTGTTGTAGACTTATACCAGAAAAGCTTAGAATGTTTTGCATACTGAATAACCATTCATTGCTGTGTGCTCATTTTTGATCGACTCCTTCTCAGTGGTGTATTTGTGACTGGATAGTATCTGTCTATGTATACTATCAGGATTCTAAGCACTACAAGCAATTGACATGGCAAATCTACAGTAAAAAATGTAGACTCAATCGATGAACTTCGTAAAATCTAAACAAAGTCCACTTCTGTTTACATAGATGTGGTATATGTTAAGAAAACAGAATCTTTCTAGGAATTACACCAGAAACTTACCAAGTTTAAATTGTTCACAGTGTTGGTGGTAGGAACCAGACTTCTGGAGAGTTTAAAGCTTACCTCAGAAGCTCCCTTACAGAGTGACTGGTTGAGACGAATTGGTTACGAATGCTCTGCCTGGGGCCTAAAATATTGTTTTATGATAGTTTTAAGAAGAATTTGAAATAAAAAACATTTTAACCCATTCATTGTGGAGGGGTAAAGGCAGGACATTGTGAGGCAAAATAGCCCCCCAAGAATCTTTTTATTGTTGAGATTTCTATTTTACCATCATCAGCATCAACATGACACGTTCACTGGTGGTTTTGGAGAGTAAATAAAATCGCTATATTTTTGTGGTAGACATGAGCTTGGATTCCTTTCACCACCACTGTAAAGAAAGTGAGTCAGTAAGATCCTCTACAATTAAGAATTTCACATCAAACCACTCTGAATAACTTGGTCTACATTTCAACCGCTGAATCATCAACCAGTTCTCTTTAATGTGCTAATGTAAAACAACCATATGCTTTTTTTGTGCCTGCAACTTCTAAGGGTTAACTTGTCAGGCATATGAGCAGAATTCTTCATCTTTTATTCAAAGAGGACAGTTTGTAGTATGGCAAAAGAAACAGTGCTTTGAATTTACTTGATTCAAATGTGTCAGTCATCTGCATGGGAATGTGTTACATCAACACAGTTCATGCCAAAAGAAATAAACAGGGAGACAGCAATTGTGTTGACGTAACATATTTTATTCATGTGTAACTCATTGACACGTCTGAATTGAAGTGAATTCGAAGCATGGATCTACTTTTGGCGTCTATTTTGAGATGTGATTGTTTCCCCCCCCCCCACCTGGCTGCATTCACTTAAATCACAGGATCTAATCTAAAGAATATAGTGAGCTGCACTTTCAGATCTTGCCGCCGTTAATCAGCGTGATGGATGATGGTAGCATTTGTGTGTGTATCCCAGCGCCCCTCAGATCCGGATCAGAGGTGGTTAAGGGATTTGGCGGTGGAAAACCCCTCTTCTTCGATCCTTTATATTGATAGCAGCTGAAGCATGTCCTTCTGTTACTGTACTCAGCTTTTTCTCTAATTGGGCTTGGATTAATGGACCTTGAGTACACTCTCTCACACACACACACACACACACAAAGTTTTTCTCACAGCACATGTAGATCAGCGATGATGGTGGATGATGTCTGGGAGCCCTCTGCAGCACTAAATCATGTTTTGCTGTGGAAAATTTGCTCTAATCCCTCTAGCTGATAGCAGGCCTGCGTGTCGTCTCCGTCTTTCATTAGGCTGACTAGGCAGAAACCTCAGTGACATCTTTTAACACTCTTTCACAGCAGTTCAGTAAACCAATACATGTGGAGGTCCACCCAGCGATGGTATGCTCTGGTAAACCCTTAACCCTTTAATGGCAGCCAATTCTGCCTTTTAATCTAGTCTCCTCTTTAACGTGACATGATTCATCTCTGCAGTCATCACATTTATTCCAATAAAGGTTCTTAAATGATTCTCAGAAATAAACTGTAATTGATACAGAAAGTTTCCTTTGTGCAGAGGATTGGATCATTAGAACTGTCGAGCCCCTTGCTGTCTTCAAACAATGCCTGATCCCCTCGGGTCTTTGCCTTGGGTTAAATGAGCACTTAGGAACACATTCAGGCCCTAAACCAACAAAATAGCTCCTAGAACTAACATTCTGACATCTTCTCTTACTTACATCTTCTCTGTGTAATCCGATATGGCCCTCGTTGAGTATTACCTTCAGCTCTGAGAGAAACTTAGTTTGCTAGCAGCTCTTTGCAAGCAGTCTGGGTTGGGTTGCAACTTTTATTCATCTCATCTACAAAAGCGGTTCTTTAAAGAACCACCCATTGCAAGGTTCTTTAGAGATCTAAACATGGCTTCGCTAAAGAGCACTTTTGGGCAACATCTGTAGAGTCTATGCAAAGAACAAAGCCAAAATGTAATAATTCAAATGTGTGTTTATGTAGGTATTTGTTTGTTTAATTTGTTCTTTAATTTGCATCACCAACTATCATTTTGAGGATCATATGAGGATGTGGTATTTTACTGTTACTCTGATAAAATGAAACAGTGAGCATTTCCATAGTGGTCTATATTGCGCTCTGTATGACTGCATGACTTGTTCAGACACTATCCAACATTAAAGGCAGCATCAGTTCAGTTCCGTTTCAGCTTTATTTGTCATATTCATGTTAGCACAGGGACAACATTGCAATGAAATGTGATTGTCGAGAGAAGACATATCACTCAGCAATATAGTAAAAAAAAATATAACAATATAAAGTTAAAGAGTAAAAGATGTACTAAAAAATATACAAAACCTTAAGCACTATAAATTA
>JBBJLS010002082.1:0-16591 GCA_037577275.1 Bryconaethiops microstoma
GACTCTGATTCAGGACTACCGTCGTCGGGTATCCTCCCATCCGGGTCGGTCTGGTGACGGTCCTGGAGGGGGGGGGTACTGTCACATGCACGAGTCACGTGACGTGCACTGGACGCAGGAAATAATCATGTCACAGGGTATATAAACAGGATGTGAGGACTTCCTCGACACTCAGTCATTGAGTTCATCCATGCCCATCGCCAGATCAGCATTCTCTCCTCACGTGAGTACTCACCCTTTACTCTGCATGTTAGTGAATGCGGATTCCGGTGGGAGTCTTAACTCTTGTTGTGAGCGTTCGCAGATCAAAGCATATGAATATCCAGCCCTCTTACTTCTATCCGTGCATGGGCTCTTCCTTCACGCTACACGGGCATCACTTCGGACAAGGTACGAATGATCTCCTCTGCTGTGACACTGGTTTTGGAAGATCATATGCAGTACTGTGCAAAAGTCTTAGGCTCCTGTGCATACTGTTTAATGCAATTTATTTGAGCAATGAGAGACTTTCTGCCATCAAATACACAAGATAACATTTGAAAAAATGCAAACAAACAAGAAAGCATTTAATAATATCAAGATTTGTTTTGTTTCTAAAAAGTGTAAGTCTTGTGAGCTGGTGAGAAGAACACAGGTTCGGTTCCAGATTTCTGCTTGATGCCTCCACCCACTGCATGGATTTGTGAAACTCCATCAGTAGCTCCTGATTTAATTGAATCTAATGAAGCATTGATTGAGCTGAACAGGGTAGTTGAGTTCAGGCTTTAAGACTTTTGCATAGTACTGTAGTTGTTATGGTCAGGCTACCACATACAATATAGTTTAGAGACACACACACTCACAGTTGTAGTGCATCAGTGCCTCCTGGATCAAATCCCTTGTGATGGAGCAGCGGAAGCTCCACTGCCTGCAGGGAAAAACTTAAATAAACTGCAAATGGATGTTACTTCTTGTCTGCTCTAAGGCAGCGCTGAACTGGAAAACTGCAGCGGGCACAATCGCTCTCCTCTCGTCCTGAGCTTTATCTCCGCAGCACTAACCTGATTAGCAGAGAGTGTGATAGATGAAGGCGCTTTGGAGTGGGTGGAAAGGCTGCAAGGAGAAAAACGATTATAGATATAAGTAAAAGTAAGGAGTGAGACATGAAGCACTGCTTTTTTCCCTAATCGCAGTAGGAACCCCCTCATAATTGATATTGCAGGAGAGAACTGCAGTTCGCCATGACAAGCACGAGCTGATCGAATTAATTTGGCACAACTTCTAACAGCTGAGTCAGAGAGAGAGAGAGAGAGAGAGAGAGAGAGAGAGGGAGAGAGAGAGAGATTAAGTGAATTAAAAATTCATAAGATAGAAAATAAAATATTGAAAATAAATCAGTAAGGAAACAACTACCTTTAATCTCTTAGGTTACATACACACACACACACCCACACACAAAACAGATAAGCCATCTGTATTAACATATTTCCAGATTAAAACATCAAATTATGCCCATCATAATTATGCTTAACATCAAAGGGTACACAGTAAAGATTGTGAAAAAGTCAAAGTCAAAGTAAACTTTATTGTCATCTCAGCTATATAGATGTGCACAGTGTAATAGGACGCTGTGGCTCCAGATTTTACAGAGTATGATAATATAAATATAAATATATAATCTCTAAACTAGAAGTAACAAAAGGGCAATTTTTGTACAAACATTTATGTATTTACTGACATTGGGGGACTGATTTACTGACACTGGGTGTAGTGGTTTACTAATATTTAGGTACTTATTTACTGGCATTGGTGCACATTATAGCATTAAAATCCACTTAACACAATGTAAAAATGTTTATGCTTAACAAGTACATGGACATTGTCTAAATAATGAAAGATAATAAAAATAGTGCTTCAGTTTAAACCATCCACAATACTGAAACACAAAGGTATGTTGTGTAAAGGTGTTTACTTCCTCGATTATACACGTTAACCCGCGAGACTGATCAAAGACAATAAGAAACACAGACATGTTGAATATACAAAAATGCAAAATATAAAATTCAGAAATACGTTAAAATAAGTTAAAAAACAAACAAACAATACATTCAAAGGAGGCTTAAGAGACAAACACGATAATAACTAAGACATAATAAGGTAAATAAATAATGGAATAAATATTAAACCTTCGACAGCCAATCAGAGCCGTCACTTTGAAAAGGCGCGTATATTACGTAGCCTCGTCGGAGCGCTGTGATTGGCCGGTTTATTTTGCGTGTTTTTATTTCTGTCCTCGTGCGCGTGTCTCTCGGTCAGTCGTTCTCCCTGCCGGTGGATGAGCTCGAAACTTGGAGATTCAGAGCACGAGCTGCTCGGGGGGCGGTACCGGGGCTGCAGAGGCAGACAGTACAGGGGTCCCATAAACTGATACACAGCAGCAGAAACCATGAGGATCCACCTGGCAGGTACAGAGCTGCACTGCAGACCCACTATTACTTTCCCATCTAGGTCTATTGATTAAACTGTCTGATCTCAATGGATGTGGTCCCGATTAAGCAAATACATTATTTAGTTTACTGGTTCTCTGGCTGCTGGTGATTCAGATACACTATTATGAGATCTGGGATATGAGACACTGGTGGTTATTATGGCACAGGAAATTACCTGAGTTATGAGTGGGTATTATTGTACGGTGCATTTCGTGTTATGGGCCAGTGTGTTGGGTTTTATTGTACAGTGCATTAGTTGTCCTGGCACAGTGTGTTGGGTATTATTGTAGGGTGCATTAAGTGTTATGAGACAGTGTGTTGGTTTTTCTTGTACAGTGCAGTAAGTGTTCTGGAACAGTGTGTTGGGTTTTATTGTACAGTGCATTAGGTGTGATGGGACAGTGTGTTGGGTATTATTGTAGAGTGGATTAGATGTTCAGACGCAGTGTGTTGGGTTTTATTGTCCAGTACATTAGGTGTAATGGGAGCTTATGTTGGGCATTATTGTCTAGTGGATTATTTGTTCAGACACAGTGTGTTGGGTTTTATTGTCCAGTGGATTAGGTGTTCAGACACAGTGTGTTGGGTATTATTGTATGGTGGATTAGGTATTATTGTACAGTTCATTAGGTGTTATAAGACAGTGTGTTGGGTATTATTGTACAGTGCATTAGGTGTTATGGGACAGTGTGTTGGGTATTATTGTACAGTTCATTAGGTGTTATAGGACAGTGTGTTGGGTATTATTGTACAGTGCATTAGGTGTTATAGGACAGTGTGTTGGGAATTATTGTACAGTGCATTAGGTGTGTTGGGTTTTATTGCTCAGTGCATTAGGTGTTATGGGACAGTGTGTTGGGTTTTATTGCTCAGTGCATTAGGTGTTATGGGACAGTGTGTTGGGTATTACTGACCACTGTGTTAGGTGTTATAGGACAGTGTGTTGGGTACTATGGCAGAGTATGTTGGTTATTATGGAACAGTGCCTTAGGTGTTTTGGGACAGTGTGTTGGGTCATGTGGGCAATGCAATCGAATCGATTGTACTGGACACTGTGTTGGGCATTATCGGACAGTGTGTTATGTTTTACTGTGTAGTGTGTTAAGTGTTATGGGACAGTGTTAGTGTTAGACAATGCGTTAGATGTTATGGGACACCGTGTAAGGTCATGTATGTATTAGGTGTTATGTCACACTGTGTTGGGTATTATGTGACAGTGTGTTGGTATTATAGAATAGTGTGTTGGGTTTTTTCAGTGCTTTAGGTGTCATAGGATAGTGTGTTCGGTCATATGGGTAATATATTAAGTATTGGGTCGTATGGGTAATATATTACCCATAAGTATTGGGTCATATGGGTAATATATTAAGTGTGTTGGGTGTTATGAGACAGTGTGTTGGGCATTATAGAACCGTGCATATGGTGTTATGAAACAATGCAGTTGGTCATATGGATAATAGGTGTTATGGGACAGTGCATTAGGTGTTATGAGACATTGTGTTGGGTATTATGGGACAGTGTATTTGGTATAATGGGACAGTGTATTAGGTATTATGGGACAGTGTATTTGGTATAATGGGACAGTGTATTAGGTATTATGGGACAGTGTATTCGGTATTATAAACAGTGGATTAGGTGTTAGGTCATATGTGTTATGTATTAGGTGTTAGGTGGGACAGTGTGTTTGGTATGAAACAGACATTATAGATGCGCAGTTTAAAGGGAAATTCTACTTTTTCAAAATTTCTCTATAATTATCTATATAAGATCTAAACAAAGTCATTTAGAATGGTTTGCTGTGAAAAGCTTCACTCCTTATAAACTTTACAGACTCTGAATGTCCACAGTGTTGGTGAATGGAGTTCCAGCCCCTTTAAAGAACATTAAATGAGTATTAAATGGGTATGAACACACTACCTGACTTTTTGGCCAAAAATATTTTTAAAATCCATTCATGATGGAGGGGCACAAATCATGCAAAATATCCCCCCCCCCCTTTTTGTCTTTCATTCCTGCTTCCATTCACCAACACTGTAAAGAGTCAGTAAGATTCTCTGCAATGAACGACTGTGAATGACTTTGTTTACATCTCAATAACTGAACATTTGAAAAATTGGTGGAATTCCCCTTTACATAGTATGTTATTGAGAGATGAGATTTAATACATGAGAGAGTGTATTAGATATTAACTGATTGTTAATCAATTCACTCCAGGATTAATACATTCTATTTATCTGTTTTAGGACTGTGTATTAGGTGCTGTGAGACAGTGAGTGTGTATGTGTGAGGGTATTATGTGACCATGTATTAGATCTTATTAGAGAGTGTGTATGCACTGTACAGTGTTTGCTATATACTGACTGTAGAATGGAGAACATGGTTTGCTTTCAGTGCTTTTAGTGCAAAGCAATTGAAACCATGTTCTTCCTGGGAGGGTATGAATTCCCATCTCTGTGTTTTAGTGCACAGGCCATAACATGCTTCCAAATACGTGACTTGCATTTTTATCTCGCACTGGCTCTCAACTTATCTCAGGCACTCAAAGGCCTGGCAGGAGACGTGAATAACATTTTCCACCTTGTTCTGCAAGCTGGCCTCTTGCAGGCCTTCACGTCTGCAGTGAGTTTCAGGCGTCTTGAGCCCCACTGGTTGCAGCTCTAGTGTTGAGTCAGTGTGGGAGGTGTATAGTGGGGTGTGTTCTGTGCCAGGGTTTTGCAGCACCCCTGCACTGCACAGTATAGTTTTCTGGTAAGCATTACAGTGGGAACAATGAGTGCGTGCGTGTATCCTGTATATAAAAAACAATACAAATGTGCATTAGACTCATAAGTCCACACAGTCCAGCTAAACTGACCACCTGTTTTGAATGCATTCCTCTTGTGATATAACAAAGCATGCGCCCATTCAGCCTATTGCAGTTTCGCCCCACCCATTCACACTAAAAATAGAAACAATCCGACCAAAAGTACAATTTCAGGGCAGCCAATCAGGGCAGAAGTCATTTGTGTGTGCAAAAGTTTAGGCAGCGCCTGGTCAGCCAACATGTTTTCTATGCCCATTTTAACTTAGAATTTAACTAACTGAAAAAAATAAATCAAAACAACTATGCCCTGTGCATTTTATATTATAGTTATACAAGTTTATACGTCCTGAATGACTGATAATTAACTCAATGTTTGAATTATAATCAACACAATAATTTTTACAATATGTTAAAAGTAGAAACTGAATAAAAATTTAGAATTTTTATTTGCAGAAAAGAGCTGTATTATCTCGGGGATGCACAAACTTATGCACCAGCTGTATCAGGGGGAAAAAAAAACACAGAAAGAGGCTGAAAATGTATATGTGGGTCACATCATCAACAATAAAAGCACACAAATGGTCATCAGTGGACATCAGGGGGGAAAAAAGGAGGCTAATGATTCGGTAGCGTAATGTCCATGTGTTTCCACATGGAACCCGACGCTGTCACTTAGTTCTCTGACATGCAGAAGAGAAAATATCCTGGTGAGACTCGTCTCTTACCAGGAGAGGAGCAGTCCGGATCTAGCAGAGGTCACATGGATGCTCTGTTTTAGATCAAAGGAGCAGATAACTGTGATTAGGACTGGGGGACATTTCCTGTGGCCTGTAATCAGATAATGAGCAATGTGTGGAGTGTAAGCAAGGAGAAAAAGTGCAGTGCTAAGCGTGAGCAGGCGAGCGGTGCGGAGGCAGTCTTGGCCCTGGATCTCCTTTAGTCATCGCTGTTGGTGGAATCATTATCGTTCCTCATCTTGCCTGGACAACTCATTATTCTAGTAGGTGATTCAGCACTGACCCCCAGTAACATTTCATGAGACTTTTTTGGTGATCGACAGCTGTCACACATCTCAGTTTTGATCCAGAACTGAACTAAATTCACAATTAAGATTAGTGGTGCCATTACCAGGGATTGGTACAGTACTATACTGCAACCGGCTCCTGAGTGGTCAGTACTGGATGATCTCACAATGCTGTTATCACTAACACACATTTGTAGCATATTATATACAAGAAATAGACGAATAATATATATGAGAAATAGACAAATTATATGCATAATCAGATGCATACTATGCATAAATGTATTTATAATGTATACTTAGAAGCAGTCTATCGCTTCATATTGAAGTTCATACAGTTTATACAGTCAGTTTTTTAACACTGATAATGATACGAAGTAGGCAAACAACATGCATAATCCGAGAAAAATATATTGTATTTAAAAATATATGTTTTAAAAGCGGTCTATCGATTTTTGATGACCTCTCGAAAAATGCTACCTTGAACCTTATACAGTTTATACAATCAGTTTAGCACTGATAATGATTTAAATGAGAAGAGCCTAGATAGATAGATAGATTTTTAGAGGAGCAGAAAGCCAGATTTTACAGTCCGGTTCTAACACTGAGAAGTGCTACTGTGAAGCAGGATGTTCTGATGATTCATGCTGCCCTGTGGAAAAATGCTCCCTTGAAGCTTATACAGCTGCCAGTGTCCAAAGGTAGCACTGATTTATGGACGTGGCACTGAATCCTAAGACTGTGGAACTGCACATGCGCAGAAGGGCACAGTAGCACATCTCGATGGGTAGCATGTTTCGACAGAACACCCGGACCGGGTTAAAGTCACATGGTGTGATTAATCAGCATACATTTTTTTAACGCATGATTTTTTCTGTGATTAATTGATTGAAATTAATGCGTTAATTCGACACGCCTTTTTACAGGACTGTAAAAAGAGTGCAAAAAACACAAGTGCAACTTAGCAAAAATAGTGATTTGCTCTTTAAAATGATAGTAAAATATACTGAAATTAGCTTGTGGAACTAATTGACTGAAAACGCTTTCCCCTGTTCTCCCTCGCAATACTTTTTAAGGAGATTTGTTGTTGTTGTAAACCTACTAAACTCAATCAGACAGCAGAAGGGCATCGCTCCACTGGTTCTGGTGGCCATACTCGATTCGTAAAATCAGCCTGGTTTGGGAGAGATGCTAGGATGCTAATTCTATTAATATTCTTAATTAAAATCGCTTCTGAACAAAACCTTCTATCCCCATAATGGTAATTGTACAGGAGAAGCAAAAAACCTTCCTAATCTGTAATGGAAGTTAAAAGAAGTCATTTTTTACCATTTCTATTGGCCCATTCATCATGAAATCTTAAAAACAGCATAAACGGCACCTGGAAAAGACAAGTGATATAAAAAACAACAAATGATATTGAGCTGCAAGCTTTTGTTCTAACAGTGATGTTGTGACACACTGAATCTGTTGAAATTCCTGCTGTAAATCATCCAGTGTACAATTCACACTCACACTTCAATGAACAATTTAATATCATTCCTATCTGAATGACTTTGCTTGCGTTTAAGCCATTGAATTATACAGATATGTAAAAAAACTGACATAAGTCCCCTTTAACTTTGGCACTGTTGTCCTTAAATTTTACTATTTAAAATAATTTGACACTACAGATTTTAAACCATACCTGAAAACACACCTCACTTCTGCAAAGGAAAATGATTCTGGTGTAAATAGAGGATCGAAACTGCATTGGGTTAAATATAGTAATAGTAGTAATATAAGTATAGTAATATATAGTAATAATAGTAAGCTATATAGTAATAATGATGCATTAAATATGACTTGACCTCTCAGATTGGCTTGGGACATCCCTAATACAAATTCATTGCTTTACTGTGCTTTCTTTAGTTTTCAACTTTTTTGAATACTGAGTGCTTTACATTTTTTTCCTAAATCAGTTCATCTCCAGATCCTTCTGGCCATTGGCCTGGCCATCTTCTGCTTCTGCCTTGTGCTCGGATGCATCATTTGCTGGCGTCGCAGGAAGTCCTGCCCTTCTGATTACAAAGAAGCTGGGCTTTCCCTTCCCTCCGCCCCTCTGGACCATGTGACGGTCACTCTAAGTCCCTCCCCTTCCATTAATATCCTACCTATCAAGCAGCAGTATGAGGAGCTGGAGGGTGACATCCTGGACTATCCTTCTCAAAATAGCAGTTCTACACCCTCAGAGGATGACCTGAACACTCTTTCCCGTGTCCCAGTGGATCTTAAAGGGCCTCAGAAGTCTCAGAAGTTTCCTCTGCGTCGCCTCAGTTCACCGATTGTCCCTTCTTCACCCTCCAAATTGACTGTCCGTGGCCGGGCCTCCCTCCCCAGTATCCCCAAACTGAGCCTGGTGGCCAAAACACGCCGCGCCTTGGACCGTCGCTCCACGGTGACTGGTGACAACTTCTTATGTTCAGAAAGCAGCAGACTGACCAGCGCCGAACAACAAGGGACACCATCTCCCCCTCAGTATGGTTCCAGCTCCAGCTCTAGACGCAGTTCCATCTCAAGCAAGCAACTACCAACCCTGCACTTTACCTTGCACTTCTCTCCAGCAGAGGGCACCCTTATTGTCACAGTCCTGGGCCTGTTCAGGGCCTCCAGGAGGGTAAGTGGGGCAACAGTCCGGGCCAGTTTGCCCCCTCTATGCCTTGCTCCTCAGCAAGGAGCGCCCACACGGCGGCACAGCCTAAGTCCAGATCCCCAGGCCCAGGTCCTTAAACTTCAGGTCGGATCTCTGGAGGAGCTCAAGGCCTGCACTCTGAGGCTGGTTGCTTTTGGCAAAGACTTCTCAGGCCTCCGGGAAACACCACTGGGGGAGCTGGAGCTGGCCTGCGTCGAGATGGACTGGGAGCCGGATACCGCTGTCATGTATAACCTCCAGCTCAACCCTGCAAGGAGGAGGCTCAAAAAGGTAACACTATAATCCTGAAATGTAGGAAAATAGGAGTAGTAGCTTCACTGTTCTGTATAAAATTGGACTTTGTAACTTTTTCTGGATAAGAGTAAGTATCAGAAACCACATAAGCAAGTCTATTAGAGATGTGTGAGGATTTAGGCCTGTAGTTTGCATGATTATTTCTGAGGATAAGAACAATCTCAAAAAGGGAACAATGTTCTCCTGAAATGTCGAACTGTTATGTGTAAAACATCGACAATGTAATTTTGCCCATTTTTATGGATGATAGTAAGTCATAGACTGCTAGATATCATATAAGCAAGAGATTAAAAACTCAACATGGTTTGAGGCTAGTGTGTGATTATTTAGACCTGTAGTTTGCATGATTCTGCAATTGTGCATGGAATTGGGTACAGAAACGTCACTATCATAATGCAGTGATGACTGAATTGTCCCTAGCAATCATTTTAAACAAAAAAAATTCAAATGAAACTGATGTTTTTTGTTTGTGGTTGGAATACAAATGGTTAGTAGTTCTGTTTCTCTATTGCGAGTCCTACCTTCCTAACCCAATATTGTTACAGGATTGGCTGTGCTGTTTCTTGCTGGCCTGTGATTGGCTGAAGCTGTCTTTAAGATGCTCCAGAGCTCAGCGACTGCACAGTTTGTGTGGATGTGGGAGAGCAAGAGGACGAGTTTATGTGAACAATTTTGTGCTCGAAAAATATGTAACACATCACAGTCAGTTGACAGATTAAACTCTGTTGAGTTCTGTGTTTACGGTACTTCATTATTGGGTACATGGATGACAGGTCCAGCCTGTAAGTACCCAAATGTACTATGTACATGTATTTTGATGTTAAAGTATGAAAGATGTTATCAATTGCACTATGGCTGGAGTAAAGTTTCAGTGTTCCCATCAATGTCGAAATCAAACATACGCCCTTGAGCAAAATCATAAAAAATACCAAGCCATCACCTGCATCAGCCTTGACTGAGCAGCCTACTGTATCAGAGCTGCCTCAGGCGTGTTTGAACATGTGTCACCAACTCCATCAAGAAGCTTTCTGCCTGTGAGGTCAGCAGCGCGCTGGACCATACTTGCCTTAGCCAGTTGACGCAGGTGGATGGAAAACGCGGCCCTCTGGCCCTGTAATAACCACTATCACGCCGGCGCTATCTCTGTGAGAATGTGTCTTTGTAATCAGCGCTGTGTGTGCGCTGTATTTTCCGCTCTACTGGGCGATGGCGATAGGGCTTGGTGCTGAGTGACTGGACTGTAGACAAGTGGGGCAGCGGCCTGGCGGGCCGCCCACACTTCGTCCTCCTTGGAGGAGGGAAACGTGCCAGAGGGCATAGCGGAGAACTTGTCAAAGAAGGAAAAGGGTAGAAAGGAGACTGAGGCTACGTCTTCAAAGATGAAGCGTGCTTTGGCCTTAATATGACCTGTGGCTACATTTGCATTATAATATTATTCCTCATTTGACCTTTCAGCGTTCCTCCCACAAATGAGCTCCTTCATAGCTGCTGTTGCTATGTAGCATGCTTTATAGAGCTAATTTAATCTTTACACATAATTAACTTTAGAGGGAGATTTTAGAGAGCGATTATAGAGAGAATTTAGAGAGTATTTATTTCGAATGATGTTTATTAAGTATCTGTGTGAAAGGTTAGAAGAAGCAGAGCTGCTTTCGTTGCTAGCTTGTTTGTCTTGCTCAGTTAGCTTGACTATATTGATTTAGCTTCAGAAAACAATTTTTTTTGTGCTAACAGCTACCATTTCTGTATGTATGGTGGGTATGGCATGGAAAATGAGAGTAACTTTAGCCATTCTAGTAGGCAGGGGTACAAACTACAATGATAGCATAGCTTTTTTTTAATATGATAAAAGTAACATATTTTGTCAAAATTTCAGTCTGCTTTTTACAATTTTTTCACTCCAGATGTAGTTGTAGTTGCGGTCATGACATGCACAGTCCAGTTTTTAGAAATGGGACCACGAGGCTAACACATATGTGGGAAGTCTGGTTCCTAAATACCATCCACAAATATGCAATTAATGAAAAGCTGGATGCGGTTTGAGCTGGTGGAGAGAGGTTTTGGAGAACTTGACTACATGTGGAGTAGGTAGAAAAAAGTAGATTTTTCACCCAAACATTCCTTGAAATGGGGAAATAGGATTTTTGTCCATTTTTAAAAATTTTACTGTGTTTGCTAGTAAAATAACACATCAATACAGTTTCTCTTTTTAATTCTTCTGCTTTGGCAGTTCACATCTGTGTAGCAGTGTTATCGATTTGAAAACTGCGGGTTGTTTGGGGCAGAGGTGTGTTCACACTTATCAGAAAGATCTAGTGTGAGTATTAAGGCAATGAAGCCTGTAAATATGAGCATAGACCGAGAGAGATAAATAGGGAAAGACAGAGAGGGGGAACTGGGGGGTGGGCGAGGGGAAAGCCGGGGTTGTGGACTGAAACGGTGAGAACGAGATGAATGTGACGAGTGCTACAGAGACAGAGTGTCTCCTGACGGAAGATGCTGTGCGTGATGCAGCGGGGGCTGTAAGTCATGCAGCTTAGCGTGATCTTTTCCTGGGTGTGTCACAACAATGAGCCGAAAGCTGCGGTGTCCTGAGTCCACTGTCACCAGATCTGAGTCTTTCACCTGAACAGTGGAGTGGAGGTGACATTAAAGGGCACATATCATGGAACACCGAACTTTCCAGCAAAGAGTGTGATATAAACATTGTTAATAACACACAATTTACTCTTCTGACCACACTGTTTATGGAAAGAGCTGCAAAAATGGCCTGTTTTTAATTCCTCACAGTGGTGTCACAACTATGAATGCACATACATACGAGCGCCCACTCAGACTGAAGCAATAATGAGAGTTTATTTATTTATAATGTACTACAGTACAAGACAATCAGTCCAATCAGTGCAGTGCTCATTTACATATCTCGAGGTGATAAGTTTACATAAGAAGGAAAATAACAGTTAACTTTAAATGTAAGTCTATGTAACAAGGTATTTTTAAAGTCATTTTTTGCTATTTCTGTTGTTCCGTTCATCATGACATTTTCACACAATGTAAAGGGTGGCCGGAGTTTTATGCAAAAGTGAAAAACTACAAAAAATTATGTTTTGTCTTGACAGCAACAATATGTTGCTCTTAAAGACAATCCAGTATCAAAGACAGCCTGTTTCATTCTAAGGGATAAAGAAAGGCTGGAAAATGATCGTTTAAGAATGAATTATGACTGAATTTGTTTGTTTGATACCTAAAACTGCACAAACTGTGTGGGCTTCAGACACGGGCTGTCACCCATCGATTATATTAGTAATGAAATAATAGATAATTATATTAATATAACAGCAAACATTGTATTTTACTTCATACACAAACTTACTTACAGTTAGTGAGATCCTGTTGGTCTCCACGTTTTTAGTGAAAACAAACAATTTGAATGTTAATAATCTCCCTTTGTGGAGAATAGTTAAACTGCTGAACACGACTTTATAATTACCTGTGCATTCCATTTTTGTCAGGCCTGGGCATGGTGATGGTTGTTTAAGTCTATGTATTTTGGTGTTGGGACTTTTATTTTGAAGTAGAATTGAGTTTATTAGTCACAGCTGGTTTGAGTTCATGTTTAGTAGTTCTGTTTGCTTATTGGGTCTTGTCTTTTGTTTTGTGTGTATTTAAAGAGTTTTTTGTTTATGATCTGACGTCGGTCAACCCGGTCGTTACCCTGTTTGGTTCCTGTATCCGTTGGCTTAGTCTATAGTCTAGAGTTTGGCTCACATGCCGGTTTTTGTTCTGTTCGTTTCTGTTTCAAATGAAAAAGGAGGCATTTCGACTACTCGTGGTGTCAGTGTGCGTGCCCAGCATGTGAGGAGAAGGGGAAACCACGTGACAATTTTATATATTAAATTGCAAAATACTGGTAGTTTCTAAAAGGAATATTTAAACGTGAATATATTTTCAATCACAATATAATATAATGTACACTATATGGACAAAAGTATTGAGACGGACCTGTTTTTCAGGGTTTTCTCCAAATAGTGTATGTATAGTAGGGTCCATTTAATTTAACAGGCATTCATTTTTTCTTTAGCTGTCCATTGTTCAGAGGCTGATTTATTTCTGCGTGATTTATTTTATGTATATTGAGCGGACAGCTTTAGCTGAGGTAGTTCATCCACAGTAATCAGTTATAATGGCCAGACTCATCAGGAGAAATAGTATGGTATGCCTTTGTGCCAAAAATCGTCCGTGATAAATAAAACTCCCACGGTATTTGTTTTATTTGAGTTTTACACCCACTCTACAGAGTTAAAGCACTGATCCAATGGACACTGTAGGAGGAAATTAATTCATTATTAACTGACAATGCTGTGAATTCATAAGCAGAGACATTCTGCAGAAAATATGTCCATTTTTTCTTGTCCACAAATTTATGATGGAAATATTAGAGGCACATGGCTGAAACAGCAACTATTTGGGTGACATAATATTCAGTAGGCGTGTTTGTGTGTGTGTGTGTGTGTGTGTGTGTGTGTGCAGGAGATGGAGTGTTTGTTGGTGAGGAACAGAGATCTGCTCTCTCTGCAGAGTGGAGAGACACACAGCAGAAGGAAAAAGACCACCAGCACCCCTCAGACCAGGACAGAGGCCTTCAAGCGATACATACAGATACTGTTCAACCAGCCTGTACACATTAATGTAGGACAACACACACACACACACACACACACTACCAACAACAACAGTCCTGAGCCACCCCTCGTTTCTTTATGCTTTGGTCTGAATCTCCTTGTTAGTGCAAAAATGCTATTTATTCCTGTCAGACTGTCTTCAGGAAGCCTGGAGAACTGTTCCTCAAGACCACATTAAAATACAAGAAAGTCTGGATCTCTGGAAGCAAAATATGGAAAACGACGACTGCTGCACACTGAGTGGCGTTAAAGTGGATTCATGTGTGTTTGTGTGTGTGTGTAGATTCCTGACGATGACCTGTTTGATGTGGACGCTGCTCTGTTTTCCCCAAAACCGCCTCAACTACGGCTGTTGACCCCACCAACGCTCCGAGAGGGCTTCTTTCCCAACCGCGGCCTGGTCCAGAAAAGCGACGAGACACTTACACGGGTCACGCTCATGCTACTAATTCATTATTTTATTTTATTTTACTTCTCATTTTTATTTATAACTAGTTCCTTATTTTATTTTAATCTGTGATATTTTTTACAACACATACCTAAGTGCATCCTTTTTAAACCTCATATTCCCTTTTTTTTTTTTTTTACACCACCACACATACTTTAGTAAGCGTATTTGTGTTTATTTTTTTAAATAATTTTTCATAATCATAAACTTATTGTGTATTTTGTCAATTAGCCGGTTTTGTTCCTGCAGGAAAACCGGCCGGACCGTCCTGTCCAAGCCCACCCAGGCTTCATCCCCAACTCTGTGCTGGTGGGGCAGCTGTGGCCAGATGTGGAGGAGGAGAACACTGTACCCTTTAAACCCTGGAAGCTACGGGACGATCTCGTCCACGAGACTGAGGAGGTGAGGAGTGAAGACTGAAACAAAAACCATCCTGGAACAAAATTCTCCGCATTCTGACCAGCTGTCAACACCTGGTCACTTCTATAATGTACCTGTATGAACATCAATATTCTGCTCCAGTGAAACGTTCCAATCTTTTTGTCTTTGGGAACCAAAGTGCAAACAAGGGAAGTGGCTATCAAACTTCACACTACACTTTTTGATCAAATTCTTAAAAAATACAACTGTAAAAAACCCCAAAAAACTAAGAACGTAGTGTCAAATACAGTCGACTCAAAGTTCGCACACCCCTGGACAACTTACCTATTCGGTGAAAATAAGTATAAATCACATTCAGTGGAAATACTAATTACTTTAAGGGATTAAGTGAAAATAAGTATAGATGAAGTGAAAATAAGGACTAATTACATTCAGCAGAAATATGTATATATTACTGTAAGTAAAAATATGTACACATTACATTAAGAGAAATAAGCATAAATTACTAAAAATGTTAAACGTATTCTAAAAGTGGACTGTTGTGGTGGGCTGTGGGGGTGGGACTGTGCTGTGGATGGGTTTAAAAGGGTTTAAAGGGTTTAAAAGGTAACATTGTTTTCTTTGTTGGACAGAGTGGGGTTAACGAGGCGCAGGTCTTCGTCTGTGAGGAGGAGGAGTTTGTTGTGGTCACTCCTGAACACGTCGTAGAGATGCCACCTTCACCTCCAGCCCCGCCCCCAAAAGAGAAGGTCAAATACACACTGAAGGTGTGTGTCATTCATTCTTAAGTGTGTATGGAGTGTTCAGAGGGGTGTGAGGAGTGATAGTGTGATGAGATGTTCCTCCACGGACCACAGTGAGACATACAGCATCATTCAACAGAGTGCAAGAAACAACAGATACACCACAACAATGTACAGTCTAACAGTAATACAGTTAGGTGAACGGGACGTAAACCTTCCAGAGCGACGAGTTTTACACCGTAAGTGAGATTATTATTGCGCAGGAGGCAGTTACTGCACTGAACAAAGTTTACGGAATAACAAACAATACAATAAACAGACAATACAGCAATGTAACAGTATAGTGTGTGTTTGAGGTTCAAAAAGTCCAGATACCTTTTCTAATAATAAGATTTTGCTATTAAAGCACATCTGTTGCTCATATTGATGGTAAAACACAAACACAGAGGTGTGTAATGTCCATAGAAAAGCACTAGAATGAAATGCTCAGGAGCAGCCACACACTCACTCAGAAACTGGGTTTATTTCACAGATTTTCATTTATAGTTGTTCACACAACAACTTCCCAGTTTAACAAAAACAATAATCTGCAGTTTATGAAAATAAATGGATAAGTGGTAAAAAAAAAACAACAACTGGTGTGTAAAAGGTTTGGACAGGTAGTGTATTTTTAATGGGTGTGTAACCTCTCATCTCTTTTTCTGAATTCCCCTCCCCTTTCCACTAAAGCCCCTCCCCTTTCCACTAAAGCCCCTCCCTCCTATTAAACAAGCCCCACCCCCAAAGTCTCCATCTCCACCCAAACTCCCCACCCCTCCCCCAACTCCCCCCAAACCCAGCAGCCCCCCGCCTCCCTGCACTCCTGCCCCACAGCTGCCCTTCTTCCTGCAGCAGTTTCTACAGGAGCAGTGGTTCCACAGTGTGTATCCTGACCGGAGGGTGAGAGTTACACGCACAGTCACAGTCACACACACACACACACACACACACACACACACAGTCTCACACACACAACTCATCACACACCTGCCTGCACATGGTACACACACACACACA
>JBBJLS010002089.1:0-37257 GCA_037577275.1 Bryconaethiops microstoma
TATACCAATTTCTTTTCATTTCACCCGTTTCATAAATTGCTTTGGGGGCAATTCAATAAAAAATTAATAATAAATAAAAACTGAATTTGGGGAAGACAGTAAAAATACTGTTAATCAAGAATGAGGACAAATATTTTAATCAGTTTAGCTGTATTCCTTAATCTTTAAATCATAGTCATTTCTGTTGAGTTTTAATCATCGTATTTTAATAAGTTCAGCAAAAACATTTACAACATAGAGATCTTCAATAACATCCCCATGCAGACCCGTTTGTAATGTTTTACCTCTAATGCTTGTAAACTATAATATGGTTTTACCTCTTTACCTTAATGACGTGCAGTTTGCATACTGGTATCATTCAAAATTAGTTTATTTAAGATCAGGATGTGAGATTAAATGTCTAATTGCTAACATCTGTGGTGGTTATTGTATGCATGACTTTATATTACTTAAGAGTACAAAATGCAAAATGAACCTAAGAAATATTACTAATAATACATCTTTGTTAAATAATATAAATTTTTAATGATTGTATTAACTAATACATCTCTCTGACTTTTCACCAAAGGCAAGCCAGCCATAGTTCCACACCTTTGCACAGGTCAGAACCAAAACTGCACAAAGCAAGTCAGAGAAAAAGTTGACTTGAGCTGTAGAAGGATCATTTGATCATATGCTGCTGTTAACATAAATTACTGACGACTTTTATTGGTCTGTCGCTAACAATATCATTTCCCACCTGTAAAAACAGCTATAAAATTGATTACAGCACACTGTACGTGCAAAGGTTTTCATTTGAGGAATAAGAAATCATAAATCACCTGGAAAAGGGCAGATTGGAATCTATTCTTAACTTTTCTGATTGCTCCTTTACTCTGCTCCTCTCTCCCAAACACTCACACTAACCCCCACATTCACACACACCTCTAACCCTCCCCATTAGTGGGTCAGAGAGTGTGGAGTTGGGAGTCCCTCTTCATGGTTATCATACACCATCTAGTGGTTGGAGCGGGTTAGAGGAGATACAGGAGACCACTGGGGCTGATATTCCACCCCCAGACTGTGATCAGGGGCTACTCACTTACACACAGGCAAGCACAGTAATGTAGAGGAGACAGAAACATGTGCATGGCTGCAAACAAGTCCTTGCACTCAGCTTAATGTAAATTCAATTAAACTTTATCCCCCTCAATCCAAAAAACAGATACAAATTGAGGTTCATCTCTTGACCAGCGACCCTACGATCTTTTTTGTTGGGCAAATTGAAACTTTGGGCTTATCCAGATAACTGATAAACACCTTTAGTATGTTTTATTGGGCAACTGCAAAAGCAAAAATCCTACAGACCGGTGGTCACATAAAACTTCTAAAGTGAATTTTTTGTCATAATTTTTAGTTAAACTTTTTTACTAAAAAGTTTTAGAAATTTGAGACTTAGTAAGAGATCAGGTTTGACAGTTTAAATGTACATGTTTATTCCACATGGATTAAATTAAAGATAAATTCAGGTGTGTGAATATCACAATGACAACAGTTACACTGAATACACCAGGAGGACTATTTATGCAGTAGTGGACAATAAAAACAGAACAGTTAGATTTAGAGTAGATTAAAATCTAAATATGTTAATGTCTAAATATAGAATTCAAGCCTAGGCACCGATCAATAGGTTCCCAGTATAATACATTATGATGTTGCTGTTTTATGCATCATGCTATATATCAATTACAGCTTACAGATCATAATTTTCTGCACAACCCATTCTGATGTACATTTTACTGTCTCATATTGTATTGTCTTGTGTATTTATTGTGCTGTCAGGCTACACTAGATTTACACTATTGTGAATTTGATTCTGGGGAGAGTGGCACACAACCTTATGCATATTAAAATATATCTTTAATATTATACAGCTCTGTAAAAAATAAGAGACCACTGCAAAAATGTTCAGTTTCTCAGTATTGAACTGAACAGCTTCGCCTTAGTTGTTAAGAACTACTGATAGTATTTCTCTTAATTTCCCCCCCAAAAATATTGTTCTTTAAGGCATCATTTTAAAGGAAATGACAAAACATCAAAATAAAAGAAATGATGCACTGTTTACAGAACTTGAATAATTCAAAGAAATCAAATCTCTCTTAAACAAAATGGCAATAGTTACCTTTGACATACTTCTAGTAGAGTTTTGCCATCCAACTGGTCACATTGCAAGAGGAGAGTGTTGATTACAGTAGTGTTTTTATACTTTTCCTCATTAAATTAATTTAACAGACACTGGCATGAAATGGTCGTCATACTCATAGAGATGCTGATTTAAAAATAAATTGCAGTGGTCTTTTTTTTCCGTTCACCAACCAAAAAAAAGCCATTGACTCTTGCCAACTACATTCATGAGGAACAAATGGGTTTTTTGAAAAGAAGAAACTGTTTGAAATGTCACTACATTGGCAACAGTGGGACCAGCTGGCTCACTGGTGAGTCTGAATATGTCTGAACATGTAACAGATTTTGATCAATTATTACAATATCAAAACACTGAATTTCCATTAACAAATTGCATTTAATATTTATAATACTTTGTGTCCTGTATCTTCGTCCTCACTAGTGTCCTCTGGAAAACAGGCAGTGTAATAGGGGACACTCAGACTGCTCCAGCCGTCACTGGTGCAGTTGCGGATGACAACAGCTATGGCAGGAAAACATGTTGGGCTTAGCTTTTCATGAACTATTCAGACATTCAGAATATTCAGACATTCAGACATTCACTAATTACACTACACAGTCATGTAATGAGCAAAATTACCCCACACACAAACGTGTGTCGGGCAAATAAGTCACAGTGTAGTTTACTCGAAGGACTGTCAACAATACATAATACACCAGGTTATTAATCAACAGTAAAAGTTAGAAGGTTTTATTTGAGCTTATCTGTCGAGTTGCAGGCATGTAGATCAGGTGAAATGAGTGTGAGATTTAATGAGGTGAGCATTGCCTGCAGGAGAGCCATGTTTCTGCAGAGGCGGCGGGCAGGGCACTGAGACACTTTCTCCAACACGAGCAGGAGGCCAACAGTTCACACCATCCCATTCCATCAGACAGTCTGAGAAAAAAACAACCTTCATGCTTGCCTCAGGAGAGTCATCCATGACTATAAAATACATGATATAAAAATAATATAAATATGATATATAAAGGCTACGATTGACGCTGGTGTTAACAGCAAAGTGATGTCATTCAAAATCATGTGTCTCAAATACACAAATAGACAGTCGGATTAAATATGGTTAATAAGTAGTGTATTATCTAAACAAATCTTGATCTCTGAGCAGAGCATCCACAGAGGCAGTCACTTAGAGCGACACTTTAGGAAAGGTGGCAGGACTTTCTCCCCCCAACATATGATTAGCCCTTCTTAATGCCTCCCAGCTCCACTGAGCTAAGGTCCTGTCAATCTAACAATGCCCAATGCCTTTGGATCAGAGTGCCATTCGGTTTGGGAGGCTTGTTCCACCTCCCCCGTTAACAAAATCTTACATTGCCACCCCCTACCCCCCACTCACCAGGCTTGTAGCCCACAAGGTCCATAAAATCTGACATCTACACCCCACTCCACACCTTGAGCAACAAAATGTGCTTAAACCGTACATTTTTTAAAATCTGTACTTAAACCTAGTTATATATTTTGTATTTATACCCAGTTGATATTTGAGCTCAATTCTGCACACTCGGTATTTAGGGTGTGCAGATGTTTATAACTAAAATAGCTATTTAGAGGACAGTTTTGAAATGTTGCAGGATTGCGTGATTTAAGCTGAAATTGTTTCTTGAATTTATACCTAGTCTTGGTCTATGAAAACCGCTCTGATGCAGGTCTGTGGGTCGGTCTGCTTCAGAAGGAGGTTGTTCTGAACGTTTCTGCATCTGGACACGACACTCATTCTCCCTTTCACGCAAGTGCAGCACGATTGAACATTCAGGGTGAGTGAGCTCCACCTGAAATCACCCACAAGTACACATCGAGAATTGGCATGCGACCCAAAATGGCAAAAATGACAGTAAACAAATGAAAATTATTTATACAAACTTACTCTATTCAGCGCACAAAAGAGGATCCAGAGGATGGCATTATGATGCAGATTCATCCTAATGCTCTTAAAGCAGAACATCCCGATCCAAGGATTTGGAAACATCAGCAATGCAGCATCAAGTCCCAACTCTTGCAGAAGTGCATCTGATTGTGCGCTGTATGCACTGCGTGAAGAGGCACATCCCAGGTGGTATACCCCACTTTCTTGTCCACTTTGCATCTCTTACAGCATCTCCTGATGCTCCTCCTCAGAGCGTCCTCAATTGGGCACACTTGAAACTTGAGGTTTTTGTAAGTTTGTTTAAAAAATGTAACACAATTAAAATGTATTGTATGTATTTTAACTTATTCATCAGTATCTGTCAGCCCTGGACTTTGAAATGAGAAGATTTTTTGAGGTTGGTGGGGTAAGTTCTCGACCAGAAACTTTTTGTTTCATTAATGATGGTTTGTCAATGGGCCATAGCCATAAATTGTATATGCAAAGGATATATCAAATGGGCTCCAGCATAAAGTAAGGAAAGTGCATCACTGCTGTGTCTATGTCAGAAAGCAGTTTTTCTTTTTTGATTTGGGCCTCTGTGGACTCTAAATGAGGCTTTTATGTTGGACTAAATATAGTAAACAGCCATTTACAGCATGAGTGAACTTGCACATCTTGTCCCAGACCAAGGCCAAGATCCCCCGCAAGGTGTGCTAATGTCTCTCCTGGTGCAGAAAGATGAAGGCAAAGTCTTAGCAGGGATAGCACTGACCTGAGGTATGGGAACACTTGCCTTGAGAGAAACAGTATAAACCAGTTGTAGAGGACATTGATGTTTGTGGCACACCTATAATGGAACTAACAGCCCGTTCCATTCATTTTTAAAGTACCTTCCCCATGAGGAGGCCAGGTTGTGTCAACAGAAGGCAGGTGTTCTTTGGCAGGGTCCTTCCTTTGCGCTCTCATGCAATATTCAGGGAGGAGATCTGAGAGAGAAGTGAGAAACCAAGAATGCATTTCCCATCATGTGTGGCAGCAGGTTCTATATGGTCTTATTGGTCTTATTTGGAACTGACCTTGTGGAAAGGCCTCATGTAGGTGCAATACTCAAGATTTCCTTTTGTAACATAATGACACCGTGTTAATGTGTTAATAAACAATAGATCCAGTCTTTTGGATGACTTAAAATGTAAAGTCATATTGAAAAGTAATAAATATTGGTGGTGCACACTTTTTTGGGAGGGGGGATTTTTCTTTCCAAGTCCACCCACCAACTAAGAACACCTCAGACACACGTTACCACCAACGCTGAGAGGGTGAAGACTACTACATGCTTCCTCCAAGTTAAATGAAGCTAGTCATTTAATAAGGATGGATGGTAATTATAAAATATAAAATGTGACTATCATCTGGTATTAAAATTGTGTTTTCCTTATTTTTACCTGCACTTTACTTCTAACAGAAGATGGCAGTAATGCATCTAAATGCTGTTAGCCATCAGCCATTAAACAGCATAAGAATTACTACCAGGCAAAAGACTGTTTATCAGGTTAAATGTGAGTGGCACATAATTAGATTTTATTACAAACGTCTGTTGCTTATTCAGGCAATCACAGTATCACCAAATATCACCAATGTGATCAAATATAAAGGCAGAGTTGTGAAAAGCGTGATAGGGTCTTTGTCTCTTTGTTTCTGTCTTCCATCCCCACCACTTGCACAATGTGACAGCTCAACACGCTTGGAGGAGAACACTAACTCCCAATTCAGTTACATTAGTTAACTGTCAGCTAGGTAGGCTAGCATTGTGATTCACAGTGAATTCAGGAGACAGCAGGAGGCCCAAACCAGACCAGACCCCACACTGGGTGACGTAGATCTCTGGAACATCCATGGGATCATGCGGCGCCATCCTCTTCGCTCCCGGGAACAATGGCATGGTCAGAAAAGCCTCCCACAGATCGAGTTCCTCGAGTGGAATGTATACTTGTCTTAACTCTGCATACATTTGGCATGGTGTGGTAGTGTTGAATCATGTGTTTGTACTGTGAGAGGGGCTGAAATCAGACCACAGAATGAAAATTCTTAATTTCGGAGGACATTCTTCTGGGCCTGATTTAAAAATACGATCAGCTTTTTGGTGAAAATCTGAAACAACAGCTTTTTTCTGGGTTCTGAGGTCAAGCTTAGGGTTGTGATGGAGATGCAACCATAGGAGCACTGAGGCCATGGCATTGATGGAAAACCCAATAAAGTCAGAAGCAGGTGTGTTTGACTTTGTGTAACTAGCTGCGGAGCATTCCAGTTTTATGTCTTTAGGCCTCTGCGGCGGTGACCCTCATCAAACGTAATGTGTAGCCGTTAAAGAGCCTATATCCTTTATTTTTCTGCATTTTATTTTTGTGCAAGAAAATGAACAAACGTGCAAGAAGCTGCAGGTGTGCAAAAGCTGTGTGTTTGTGTGTGCTGTTTTCCATTATGTGCTGTGGTTGAGAAGTATAATTCCTTGTGGGTAGAAAGTTCTCCTGAAGTGTTTAGCCCAGACTACCAGGAGAGCCAATTAAAATAGAGGCCATTTATTTATTGGTCCTAATGGCACAGTAACTTAAGAAATGGTTGTGTGAAAACAAATAATTGTCTTTTATATATAAAAGTGCCCAAACACAAGGGGGAAATGGACATCACAGGGATAAAAGAAATATTACAATTGTAGGGTATGGGATCTTTAGTCAAAGCAGCTGAGTTTAGGTCCTAGAGTTTAATCAGTAGATTGGTTAGCAAGAGGCCATGGTGCTGAAGTGTTAAGACTACTGTTACCACCATGTGCGATGAGCTAAGCCCCACAGTCAGAGTGGCAAGGAGTGGTTTCTTTTGACACGCCAAGACAGTTGCACACCATCACTTGTGAGAAAAGGTCAAAAACGTTGGCAAAATCTGGCCTTCACTGCCCACAAATGTTTCGGGAAAGATGGTGCACAGTTAAGCCGCAAGAGCAGGAGCTATTAAAAGCAAGTGTCTTCAAGCATCCCATTGCTGTAAACACTCCTTCCTACTCCCGTCATCACTGTTACTTATTTTGGACAGCATCAAAGCACTACAATGCAACACGTTTCCATCCATGCGGTCATTGCTGCTGCCCACCACTCACCAGTGAAATCTGAGGCAGCAAAGAAAACAAATTATTATTAAAACAAATGCCACAAATCTTAAAACTCCAATGTAGGGCAGCACATTTAACCAACATCAAGGTTTATAAAGGATCATTCCAACAAGCATAATTACTTAACAAAATGAGTTTTCATGAATGTTGTTTTATGTCATTTGTCTTGAAAGGTTTATATAGCTTATATAGCATAATGCCCACATAAGCCTTTTGTGACAACTGACATAAACCTTTATAAAGGTTTCTATAGCTTATTTCAGGAAGCATCAACACTTCCTGAGTTGAAAATACATGACGTTTGACTAAACGAGCCTCAAAAAGCCTTCAAATTTTTCATGTAGTTTTATGTCCTTTGTTGTGAAAGGCCTATGTAGCTTCATGAGCACCATCCTTCACCAAAGTGCTTCCCAGAAAAAGAGACATTGGCAGGTGAAAGCCAAATCTACCCAGTGCCATGGATTTTTAAACTTATTTTGGTCTGGTGATAAGCCAATGGAATAAGATTATTTCACTAAATAAAACAGCCTAAAACAATTCTTGTGCTAATCTTCCAGCAGTGTCTTAATGAGAAACAGATAATTAGGGCATTTAGCAGACGTTTTTATCCAAAGCGGCTTCCATTCCCCAACTATACGGCACAGGCTCCCTGGAGCAACTTGGGGTTGAGGGTCTTGCTCAGGAACCCAGTGGTGGTGTGCTGAAGATTCAAACCTATGACCTGTTAGTCCAGAGGCAAGTATCCTACCCACTTGGCCACCCCCCACCCCCCCGCCCGAATATAGTGTCCAAATTTAAGAAGATTTACACTTGCAATGGTAGGGGGAGCACTAACAATACAGAGACTCTTTATTGTGACTCTCTTCATTATGTCAGACGAGGAGGTCCTGTCAGGCTTAACTTGGAAACAGATCTCATCCTCACACTGAACGCTTCGTTTTAGTTATAGAGAACCTGCTTATATTCCATGCCAAGGGAGCCTATATACATTAGTTGTTATATACCTGAATTAAAGGAGTCTGATGCAGTATGTAAACATTGTTAAAGTTTCAAATTGAGTTGCTTAGTGCTCAGTCCATATATGGAAATGAAAGCATAAAAACATACCACATTGGTTTTCGGCATGCCGCAAAAAACGAAAACATTTACTTAGATCTAGTCACCTGTTCAGTCTACAGCACTTTAGCCCTGTCCATTCAGGCTGGAACTGAAGTGTTTTAGGCTGGATGTTTTTTGGAGCGAGGCACGATACAGGTTGGCCACAGTGACTAATTCCTAGAGGTAAGGAGATGTTGGAAAGGTTGAGTTAGGATCATTTTTGGAATGTAAACCCAGAAGTCGCTACTTGGTCACAGGTGGTGACCACAAATATTCACTGTTTAGTGATTTATGGCAAACGTGAAAGGAGAAATGACAGTGATCCATCTACACTTGCAGAAATATATAGTTCAGTAGCACCCGTAAAAAGGTCTAGGGCTTATGCATAGAAAAGTGAACACAGACAAAACCTTTTCCTTCCTAGACTTGCCCATGGGGGGTCGGGGGCTGTGGTTAGAAGATCCAGTGTGCTCTTTCCAGTTTTAGAACTGTGAGTAATATTGCTACCCGCCACCACTTTGGATGAAGAAGGAGGGGATAAGGTAGAGTATATAATGGCCAGTCCTTTTCACCTTCTACCTCCACCAGTGGGTGTTTGGACAACCTCTTAATTGTATATTTCCTGTTTCTGCCTAAGAATCAAACTGCCATGGCAACGGAGAGAAAGGACACAAAGTCTCCAACAGCAGAAGCAACGCTGAAGCCTGAGCCTCCTCCCAAAGCACCCAGTCCGGCACCAAGCCCTACTCCGGTGGTCCCATCTCCTGTGCCGCCCAAATCTCCTGCACCCCCAAAACCGGCGATCCAACAAGATCCTGCAATCTTGGTGAGTTAAACTCATCCAGTGCATGTGAAGAGTGGGAGTGTATAACGCTAACTCTCGAATCTCCTCAATCCGTACTCTGAAACGATGCTGAAACGAAACCCCGCCAGGTTAAAGTTAGGGTCACAGCAAGGTGACCTTTCATGTCAACATTCTCTTTTCTTTATCATGCAGCGCTGCAATCACATCAAGTGCATCTGCACTGAAGGGACAAATAAAAATGGTCCAAAAACGAGGCCATGGAAAATATGACTGTTATGCTTCTCATAAAAAAGGACCATATTTTTCAGCCAAATTAAAATTGAAATTGAAATCACCATTTGGACATTTTTTAATGTGTCATTGTATCACACTAAAACGTATGCCATACTGAGAACTGCAATATTAACATTTTATTACAAACATTAGCATAGAATAAAAACTTATTCTCTGTTCAATTAACATAGAATAAATTTGCAGTTTAGACACATTTAATACTACTGTTTATAATATATGATATAATAATATAAATAAGTGTTCAATGCTTAAAATAAGTGTTCACATCCCAGTTATCTGTATTCCCTCTCATGTAACAGACAGAACTGATATGTTGCTGATGGGTCATTCATTGCCTGAGCATGTAGAGTATGTGTCACTCTATTACTGAACCATGTAGACATCTGTAATATGGACTCATGCTCTTTCTGCTATTGTTGCCCCCCAAAACCCCCGTCCCCGGCTATTTTTTTTTGTGTCCTCATTGTTCTCAGTTTAGCCCCCCTGTGCCCCTAGGGGGTAGGCATGGTAGATAATATAGTATGCAGCACAGTTGCTGGGATCAAGGGAATGTAAGTGCTGATGCCAGGCTGGCAGGGGGGGTGTGTATGTGGTGGTGGGGGGGCGGCACAGAGTGTAACGCTGTTGACTTTCAGTCCTTGTCAGTAAACCGTTTGTGAATCTCTCTTTCTCACAGGTGGATTTCAGTGCTGAAGAAATCGAAGGTAAGATCTCAGGGGGTCTCCTGTGGACCTAAAGGTTGCGTTTCAGTAAGACAGCTTATAGATCTTAGTTTGAAATGCATTAATTCAATTAAACTTTATGCAAGAACTGACAAATCACAGACCGTCTTCCTTACAGTGCAAGGGGAGAGTTACACAATACAAGTCACAATATCTTCTTATCCCATTCTTCTTTTAATATATCATTAAAATGTCCCTAACTCAAGCAGGTTCCAAATTTCCTTAAATCGAATTTTTTTATCTGTAATGACGCATGTTATCTTCAATGTTAGTTATAAACTCATTTCTCATTACCAAGGCATCACACTCAACCTTCTTTTGGGGGAGGAAAAAAAAAGCAGAAAGACAATCTGATGCTTGGCCTGATCTTAAGGTTCTTTTATGTTTTACAGTGCTGAGTTTGTTTTGGATAAGGTCAAGGACAAACACACCATTTGTTTTAACAGTTGGGAGTTCCTGATCCAGAATTACATCACTGTCTTGCATTTTCACATACAGTGCAGTACAGTACCTTTAGTCAACTCACGCTGAACACATGATACCTGATATATCTATTTGTTCAACTTTAGTAATATATGTTTGCATAAGCCATTATAATGTAATAATGTTAAGTGGGCTTGTCTGCATAGCCTTGTCCACGTGTCTATAGAAATGTCTAATGGAGCTCCTCTTTCCACTTGTTGAGTTTCAATACAGTAGATTCTGTACATCCACTGAAAAGCGTGTCATATACTGTCAACATCAAGCCTTTGCTGGTGCAGTTTTTGGTAATTACATTTTTAAAAACGGTGTGGGTAATAATTTTGTATGTAGATTCTGTACTTTCTGCAGACTGTTTTGGAACCAGAGTTTAAAACCACATTTTGATTGCCCAGATATGAAGTTATTATTGCCCCATATTGGGCTAAAATGGGACAGTGTATTAGGTTCTTTCTAGTATTTACAAACTTCATACCAGACATTTATCAAATATTTTAGAAATGGATTATCTTATATTATATTTTCGGTCTTCGGAAGCTTTTTAAGACCATAGAAAGTTGCAGTGTATAATATCTATATTACACTGATTTCATGCCGTTAGAAGTGTGGATATTCTTTGTTGCTCAATCACATCTGATGCTGCTTTTCAATGGAAATTCAATTAAATATTTAAGAGATAAACAGAGCGGTTCATAGTGGGTTTGGTGCAAAACATTCCATTCTGGAAAAACCTACTGCTTGTTCACAGTGGTGGTGAATGGAACCAGACGTCTGCCTCCAAAAGCTCCCTCACAGAAAGTTATTCCATGAAATAGTTATGAATATGTTGCCTGATGCCTGAAATATATTTTTATCAGACTTTTGAGGAGATTTAAGCCTAAAACTAAACCCATTCGTGGGAGAGGGGTACATGCAAGGCATCGTGAGGCAACACTAGTCCCTGAAGAAAGCTGATTTAGTTCAGATTTGCCACAGTTTTACCATCATCAACATTCCATTCAAACACTTAGAAGACATGTGCAGGTTCACTGGGATTCAATAGTAAAAACAAATGGCTACATTTGTCATGAAGAGACATTTGGTTCCTTTCACCACCACTGTATAGAAATCTGACACTCGAAAACTGTTCCACACTAAACCCACTCTGAATAACTGTGTTTCCATCTCAAAATCTCTGTGATCGAAATTGGACATCAGACTGAATGTGTTTACATCTCAACATCTCTGTGATCTGACCAGGCATTGCTGATTCTACATCACAGACCATTTCGTATAAATAACCTGACAGTAAAATTCCAAAGGACTCTTGTTTAAAAGGAACTCACCACGAAACACAGTCAAAGTTAACCAGTGCTTTATTTCTTGCAGCAAGGGAACAAGTCACACAGCAGACCAAAGTCTTACAGAGGAGTTGTTCAAACTCAGCTAGTCTGTCTTCGCCTTATATTTCATGCGTACATGACAACCGTACATTGTTGTTTATTAAAACATTGCCTTTAACCAATCTAGAGTGTATAAAACCGCAATAACAGGAGCTTGGTTACATCCCAACATCCCATACCTGGTCGCAAGGTCCTTTCCCACATTCCTCCTGCAAGCTGAGAGCGCCCTCCCAAAAACATTTCCCACAAAGTTCATTACAGGTTTTCTAAACTAGGCACACACACATATATATAAAGCACATTGTGGACGGTTAATTGCTCAATGATTATGCAGAGAAAGTTATACATAAGTATGATACATAGGTGAAACTTAATAAGAGAATAACAATTCTTGCAACATTAGCCTTCTATTGTTGTGCCTTATTTCCATGCAGACTTCAGAGAAGCTTTCTCACTGTTCTCCAAGAACGCTGCAGGGCAGATCTCTTTCGGGCAGTGTGGGGACGTGATGAGGGCTCTGGGTCAGAACCCAACCAATGCAGAGGTACTGAAGGTGTTGGGCATGCCAAAGCCTGAAGGTGAGCTCAAAACAAGTTAATAAAAAAAAGTTACGTCCCAATTGAAGTTTTGTTGTTTTTGTAAGCGTGAAGAAGTGCACATCTTCTACACAGAGCACACTACTGTCCACTTGAATGCACAGTTACCGTTAATTTGAGGAATTTAACATGCAACTTAATATACATTCTTACACTAATTGTTCTCTGTAGAGAAAGTGTGCTTCGAAAAAATGTCATCTGACCAGAGTAATGACTGTTCACACAGCACTGTGTGTATTTATACACACAATTTATAGTCCTTATAATACAGTTTCTGGGCCAAATCCGTTTAAAGACTAGTGATACTGGATGGCATTTTTTTGTAATGTGTTTTTTCCCCCACAAATTAAGTAAACTAAGAATTACACGAAAGGTGCATAAGGCTAATATCAGGTATATTAAAGAAATAATCACTGTCAGGATATATGTAACTTGTATGCCATTTTTAAATTTTTACTGCATTTTAAAGAACCAGCTGACATTCATGTTGAACAAAAAATTCAGGAACAAAAAAATGGAATGAAATCATTTTACAGTGCCTTCTGCTAAAAGTTCGGAGCATATGGAGATACAAGTAAAGTTTTTGTACTGAAAGAGGCAATCAGGGATGTTTCTGGGCATCATAGGCAAGAACTGAGTCTAGAACTTAGAACGTAGGGCAGCACCAGCAGGAGGGGTCGACAAGAATGTAGTTGATCATCTCAAAGTCTGTCGGCCCCTTCCCCCTTCCATTCAACATACATCAGTTGACATAACCAGCTCACCTTTAAGAAAATTTCATAAAGAACGAACCAATAGAAATGCTTCAAAATGACTTTCAAATGGAATTTAAACCGGTAGAAGGTTTTTGGATAAGGTCAAGGACAAACACACCATTTGTTTTAACAGTTGGGAGATCCTGATCCAGAATTACATCACTGTCTTGCATTTTCACATACAGTGCAGTACAGTACCTTTAGTCAACTCACGCTGAACACATGATACCTGATATATCTATTTGTTCAACTTTAGTAATATATGTTTGCATAAGCCATTATAATGTAATAATGTTAATTATTGGAATTTAAACCGGTAGAAGGTTTTGTACGACAATAACAATCAGGATGCAATCCACTCATCCAAGTCCAAAAACTCTCCTAGAACTCCTGAATCTTCAGGAACCCCACTATCATCAATAGGACCAAATACAATTCTGCAGTTATTCAGAAACCTTGAAGGTCAGTTGGAAGGCTACATGCACTGCATTCAGGATTCCCTGCCCCCCCACCTCTGGATTTTTTGGCAGACACTTTTATGTGCATCTGTCAGAGCTTCATTTTATGAGCATTAGCGAGGAGCTTGGATAAGCCACACAACACGCAGGGTCTGTCAATAACACGTGCCTGCAAAGTCCTCAGTCATGTTGTCCCACTGAGCCTGGACTTAAATCACACCATTGCTCCAGCTTCAAACTAGGGAATGTGCCTGGGACATCATTCGTCTGTGAAGGGATTGCTTGTACATACATGGAAACAATAGACAGGAACTAAATATACCAACTTTTGTTCTCGGGGTTTGCAAAAGAGGTCCTTTTACCAAGCTACTTATGGTTAAGGACAGCTGAAAGCACACATGGCCACATTCACAAGCAGATTATTTTTATTTTTTAAATATTTCTTGATAACTGACCTGAGCTTTAGTGTCTTGAAGTCTGTTTATGAGTCCACTGTGTGTTTTGCTCTGTGTTTTGTTTTTTTCTCTGCTTTTCTATTTATTCATTTTTTGTGCTTTTCTGGTCTCCTTAACCATGATGTCACAGACTCCCTCTCCAACACACATTTTTAAAGCGACTCAACTGTCCTCTCTCTCCTCGTTTATTACAGAGGGGACTCGACCACAAAAATCAAAATTTAAACAATCAATGCTCAGCCCCTGATCATCTGATCAATAAACTGTGTACACACGCACTAAAGGGAATATTAACGGACCTTTTTACAATGGAACCATATTTTAAAGACTGTAGGTGAAGAAGAGGCACCAAATTCCAGCTTTAAACAAAATAATAAAAATAAAACCTAAGAAGAAGAGTAGTGTGATTGCCAAATCAGATCGTTTCCCCATAGTGTTCCCTACGACAACAACAACAACAAAACAATGGCTAATTCAATTTCATGGCTAGAGGCTGAAGGTAGAACCGGTGTAACGAAGGTAGAACTGGTGGAAATCAACCCACTATGTATTTGTTTATTGATAAGGACATATTTATAATTTTGAAACTAAAATATTACTGTAAAATAGCCTATAATTATTTACTACGTTATCATGATGGGAAACAGGCCTTGCTGTTAGTTTGATGGTTTTCGAGGTTTATATTGAAATAACCTTTACAGTATGCTTTCTTCATTGCAAAGTCAAAAAAACTGAAGATGCTACCTTAACTAAGATTCAGTCATTTAGCTGCATGGCACACTAAATATGATGAAGTTAATCGCTGATGACAGTATATGGGCACCTCATGCAATTGCTGGGTCATTAGTGTGGTGTTCCAGGTGGTTGCTAGGCAGTTGCTGTGTAGTCCAGGGTGGTAGAGTGTTGTCAGCTAGATGCTATGGAATCTGTCTCTGGTGGTTGCTTGGCATTTGACGGGGGGGGGGGTTGGGGGGCGGGTGGTTGTGGTAACTGCTAGAGTGTTTCTAGATCCTTGTTGTGAACTAATGAACATGGGCAAAATGTTTGAGGTTGTCTGTGAAAAACTAGCAAGAAAAACTACACATTAAGAATGTAGGCTTAAGACTTTTTAAATATGTGTTTGGCTTAAGAAAGGCTATCAGAAGAGTGTGTGGGGTTTTAAGGTTTATTCCATAGTTCACGCTGATCTTGTGACTCTTTCCTTTTGTTTTGTTGATGCAGAGATGGAGAAGATGATGGACTTTACAACATTCATGCCAATGTTTCACAAAATCTCAAAGTCCTCAGAAAAGGGCTCATTTGAGGACTTTGTGGAGGGGCTGCGTGTCTTTGACAAGCAAGGCAACGGAACAGTGATGGGTGCTGAACTCCGCCATGTTCTCGCAACACTTGGTACAAAACGCCTCCTTATGTCTTATATTGTCGGCGCCTTCACATGAGAGCTTGCTACAGTCTGTCAATGATCGTCTGTGTGAATAATAATAACTATCAGTATGGCAAATAGAGATGGGCACAGCAAGACTATAGCCAGCCACTTCAGTGAAATAATCATGGCATATCTAGCAAAAACACACCTGAATGAAAAAGTAGAAGGTCAAAAACTACACTTCTACTGCTTTCCATACAAAATACAAGTAGAATCTATTTGTATATTAACTGAACTGTTTTGAGCTTTTTTTCTTCTGTTTTGGATCTTTTTGGTCAAAATTAAAATGATAAAGCTCCAAAATGAGAAGTGTGGTCAAAATTCAGAAGTGTGGTCAAAATTTAGATGGTATTCCAGATGGTTACAAAGGTTTTGCTAGTTGTTCTGGGTGGTTTTTAGTTTTCATCCTCTTGTACGTTGTTGTTAGGGATTGATATGTGGTTGCCATGGTAACCTCAGGCAGTTGCTAGATCATAGGTGTGGTGTTCCAGGTAGTTCTTAAGCATTTGGATGTAGGGTGTTGTTAGATAATTGCTATGGAATCTTAAAAGGGTGCCAATACATGGTTGCTATAGTGTTTGAGGTGGTTGCTGGAATGTTATTAGGTGTTTTCTTTGCCATCTCTGGGGCTACTTGACATTTCAAAGGGTGGTGTTCCAGGTGGCTTTTAGGGTATTACTGTGTGTTTTCTGTGGTGTTCCAGGTAGTTGCTAGGGTGTTCCTTGTTTTTGTTGTATTCCAGGTCTATTTAAACACATTTTAATATAAATTCTAGTTTTTCAATATAATTTGTATAGTGTATCTAATGTATTAGTTCTTCTAGTGACAGTAATCCCTTCCCCCCATGTGTGCTGTGTCTCCTTGCAGGTGAGAGATTGACCGTTGGAGAAGTGGAACAGGTCATGGCAGGGCAAGAAGACACAGATGGCTGCATCAACTATGAAGGTATGATCAGTATATACTGACTCTCTGGGTTCAGCATACACCAGTGAACTCTATTCAAACATCATCTTTTCATGCACTTTCCTTTTCCCTCCTAGATTTTGTTAAACACATCATGACAGGATGAATGAAGGTAAACAAATATTGCTTGTTAGTCTTAATTATTGAATGCTAATGTATATATCTGCAGGCAGCTATATATACACACATGTGGATAAGGGTATTCTTAAATGTAAGTGTAGGTTTTATTACTGAGATGTTATGAGCACGTTATAAAGGTTTTATAAACTCCTTAAGTAGGAACCTTTGATTAATCATGACTTACTTAATCATTTACCTAATCATGACTTCTTTTGCATCTGTGACTTTGATCACCCCAGTTCAATTATGTTTTGATTTTCTAAATGAAAAAAAGTACAGATTCTGTGATGGAAAAGTACAGATTCAGGAGATAAAAAATGCTACAGTATCAGTAATGCCATCTTTGTTCCTAAAACTGAACATGCCAATTCCTTTCTGTCCAGATTCCTGAGAGCACTTCATTAGTAACTGTGAGAGAGACTGAGAGTGACTGCCATCCAGCACCATGGATTTACTGAAGCTTTTCAAATCTAATCACTTCTGCATAATCAGCAGATGCCCTAGATGTCTAGGCCCTAGCTGAGTTGTTTGATGTCCATGACTGAAATGTGGAATTAGAACGAAAAATGATAAATGTAGTATTAAGAATTAAAAAAGAAACTGTTTTAAACTGTTTCTACGGCCTTTATATTTCAACAAAATGTTGTAAAAAATCTAATACTAATTGACTTCTTACACTACACGGGTCTGGATGTGGGTCCACAGAACCTAATGCATTACCATGATAGATTCTGAAAAATTAATAGTAGTTCTTAAATAGTTAGATGTTAAATTATTCATAGTTGTTACTATGTGATTCAATACTGAATAATTTCGTTACTGATTAATTCATAGTATTTCATAGCAAGAGTATTCGATTTTACTGAACACCTCCAGTACACTTGGTGCTAATTACTGGTCATAAGCTTCCATTACTAGTCTTGTATCTCCAGTGTTAAAACTAAAGAAGTGAATGTCCGACACCACACATGTTTTGACTGTTTGCTTGTATTTGTGGTAAGCCAGAAATTTGTGTAAAGATTTTTGCTAAGCTGTCATTTTCAGATGAATAGCTGCAGGGACTGAGGTGGATTCCAGATACACGAGCATCTTACAGCACAGAAGCTCTCTGCAAATGAGAAAAAGTAGCTGCAGCTGTTGGAGGATTAAACTCTGGCTTGTTTTGTCTGTGTGCTTGAAGTTCCAGATGCCAGCAGACGGACACATTCCAAAGTCCGGCTCCACTGGACCGACCTCAGGGGAACGTTCTGGATCAAAAGTCATGCCACGCCTTGCAACACATGAGCTGGTGTTAATTACTCGCACCACATGTACAATTAATACAATCCACTGTCCTCTGTCCTGCACTAATATAAATAATGGACGGACAATGCCCAAAAAGCTCATACAGAGCTTTTTCTGAACCAGATTGACTTTGTCCCTACTTTGCTCAATACTGTGAGGATTTGATTTCAGCCACAAGAGCATAAGTGAGATCAGGCACAGATGCTGGATGATGTTCTGGATCAACAGCCCAACTACAGTTCATCCCAAAGATAGTGAGTGGAGCAAGTTCGTAATTTTAGTATGTATTGGGATGAGGGATGAGGAGGAGGGGGACAGTTGGGGTAGGCAATAGCGCATCACTGTAGAGCTAGTAATACCAAAAAACCCACCCCATAAATATTTTGTCAAAAATACCCCTAAACCTACTTCATTTTCATTGTGTACATATTGGCTCATATGACTGAAAAGCACATAATCAACTTTCATATGGCAGACGGGGTGCACTTATGACTCTCAGAAAGAAACAAATACCAGTTAGCTTCCCACACACGGCCCTGACATCTGTTTACCTCTTTCTTGTAATAAAGCCATGGCAACCGTTTCCAATGGTTCATTCACAACCTGCAACAGGATACATTTATCACTAATAACTCAAATACAGCGGTCACCAAACCCTCCTTCTGCAGTTTTACTTCTCTGCTGTATTTAACTCCAACACGTCACCCCTCCCCCTGACGCTCCAACCAATCAGTGGCTTCATTAGCCTAAGCACGTACTGCAGATTGTGGCTGGAACTATATGGATCTTCGGAAGCATGGTTGGTGACAACTTCTCTGAAGTCTTCCGTAGGTGGTCCAATGTAAACATTAGGTCAGTGTTAGATGCTAGTTGGTGTAGTGTATGCGGTGAGACCATCCACTTGTTTGAGAAGATACTTCTCGACATTGCATTCAGATACATAGACTTTAATATGGAGTTTGTCCCCGTTTGCAGCTATAACAGCTTTTACTCTTCTTGGAAGGATTTCCACAGGATTTTGAAGTTTCTTTGGGAATTTGTGCTGTTTCATTCTGTAGAGCATTTATGAGGTCAGGCACTGATGAGAAGGCCTGGCTGGCAATCTCCATCCCAGTTCATGCCGAAGGTGAAGGATGGGGTTGAGGTCAGAACTCTGCGCGGGTCAATCAGGTTCTGCCACACCAAGCTCATCCAACCATGTCTTTATGGAGCTTGATTTGTGTACTGGGACACACCCATGCTGCAATAGAAAACGTTCTTCCCCAAACTTTGTCCACAAAGTTGGAAGTATGGTGTTGTCCAAAATGTCTTGGTCTGCTGAAGCATAAAGTAAGGGTTTGGTGGTGGCCTAATGGATAGGATACTTGCCTCTGGACCAAGAGGTCATGGGTTCGAATCCTACCTTCAGTACACCATCACTGGGTTCCCCAAGTTGCTCCAGCGAGACTGTACCCAGTAGTAGCTTTGGATAAAAGCATCTGCTAAATGCCGTAAATGTAAGGGGCCTAGCCCAAACTCTGAAGGTGTGTCCCAAATATTTTGTCCATACAGTGTATTTATCACTTATAACTCTACTACAGTGGTCACCAGCCCTCCTCTTAGAGATCTACTTCGCTGCTGTATTTAGCTCTAACATGCCATTTACGCTCCAAGGGCTTCACTAGCTCGCGTAGGTGTTGCAGATTGTGGCTGGAACTATCTGGATCTCCATGGTTGGTGACCACTGTTCCTGAAGTCTTACATAGGTGGTCCTTCTAGGTCAGTGTTAGATGCTAGTAGGTATTGTGATATGCACTGAGATCATCAACTTGTTTGAGAAGATACATTGTGCTTTCTTTTGCATGGAGGCCCATAAAATTCACTGATATGGTACCAGAAGCCAAAAATCATTATGTTAATAAAGAGGTTCACAACACAGCATTATTTAACAATTTTATTTCAATACCCTTTCAGAATACACACAGCTGTGATCTGGCTCCACATACACCTCACCTACACCTTAATAAAGGCCACCTCACGCTCCCTTTTGTACAGGACTGCGTTCTTGTTTGGGTTGATGACATCATTTTCTAGAAGGGTCCATGGGCATAAACTGTTCTACACTGACATCTACTGGCCCATTGGTGTATTCTCCACAGCACAGAGTGCGAAGAAACAGGCCTTGTACTGCATATTGGCATTTTTAACAGCCTCACACCACTGATACAGGCCTAGAGCTGAATTTGCATAACAATAATAATTCCTAGAATGTGATCAGTAAATGATGATTCCTCAAAGGTGCAATACAAATGTTCACTGAACACAAATGAAAACTGTAGGGGAAAATTCCACAGCTGCCTTTGTAGCGGCCCATGCAATAGCCAAAGGGAATCAAAACCAGCAGGTGCGCAGCAGTGCAGAATGGAAGCGCCTGTGCTTGTTGCATCGTGTTGGAGAGCGGCTCTGGCCACGACCTGAGGCTATTACAGGATGATCTGGATATACACACACCTGACAAACAGGGGAGGGCCAGGCCAGGGCAAATCCCTATCCTTGCCTGTGAGACGACTAACTGACAGATGTTTCCCTGGGCGTTTGTCCAACAGGAGAGAGTGAGAGAGTGAGAGAGAGAGACATTATCTTGTGCCAGCTCTGGAGGTTCCCAGCGTTCTCCCAGCTATTTGGATGGGGCCTAAATCTCCCGGGATTTGTGCATAATTTCTCAGGCCAGTGCGGAAGCCGACATTCCAGAAGGAAAAAAAAAAAACCCAACAAAGCATGTCCAGCTACTGATACACATACACTATATGGACAAAAGTACTGGGACACACCTGTTTTTCAGGGTTATCAGCAGACCAAGACATTTTGGACAACACCATGCTTGCAAACTTTGTGGAAACAGTTTGGGGAAGAACCTTTTCTATTCCAGCATGACTGTGTCCCAGTGCACAAAGCAAGCTCCATAAAGACATAAATGAGTTCGGTGTGGAAGAACTTGACTGGGCCCTGACCTCAAACCCCACAACCTTTGGGATGAACTGAAATGGAGATTGTGAGCCAGCCTTCTCGTCCAACATCAGTGCCTGTCCAACATCAGCTCTACAGAATGAATGGGCACAAATTTCGACGGATACAGTCAATCTTGTGAAAAGCCAAGAGGAGTGGAAGCTGTTATAATGCCATATTAAAGTCTATGTATTTGAAGGTAATGTCATTAAAGTCCCTTGGTATAAGTTGGTATAATGGTCAGTTGTCCCAATACTTTTGTCTAAATCATGCATGTTCCCTGTCCACACAGGCATTATAATGAGAAACTGACCAATAGAATAGGACACTGACTGTGCATGGGGTAGAAGATAATAAGACCCCCAGCATTGGTCTGTGGAGTTCTCTAATAGATGCTGGATATACTAAAAGCTCCACTGCAGTTCTGCAAGATGCTTGAGAAGTTTCTGGATATGCTACTTTTTATATTCCAGGTGTTTTTTGATGAAGCCCAAATAATGTGATACTTCATTCCCATGCCTTACCTAGTGATGGTCACATCTTAATTATCTCATTCCCAAGTCTCACTGGCTACTACTTAATTATCTATTGCCATGCTGCAATCATGGCCACATCTTCATTATCTCATTCTCATGCATTCCCTACATGACAGTTTGAATGGGGTGATGCAAACTGAACTAGACTGGTGGTCAAAAATATGATCCTGGGAGTCTGTATCACAAAGTAGCAGTGATCTGATCCAGTGGCACTGGGCATTATCAGTTTGACAGCACTCTGGTTCAGAGGTACTGGGGAGCACCAGGGGTGAGGATGCCAATCATATTGAAATAAACTTAAAAGATGAAATCACGGTCTGTAGGGACGTAATCAGCAGTACTTGATATCAGCAGTTCTTCATCTTTCTTTTCCATCTCTTTCCTGCATGTCGTTTCTTTCATCCTTTCCTTTTTTCCTTTTTTTCTTTCATTCTCTTCTTTCCTTCTTTCTTTTTCACTTCCTTCTTTCCTTTCTTTCTTTCATTTAATCTTTCTTTCACTTCATTCTTTTTATTTCTTTCATACCGTCTCTTGCCGGTCTGTCCTTTCTTTCTTCCTTTCCTCTGTTTCATTCTTTACATTCCATCTTTCCTTTTAATTTTCTATTTTCAATTTTCTTTCTTTGTTTGTTCTTTCCTCTTTCTCTTTCCTGTCAACCCTTTCTTCAACCTTTCTTTTTCCTTCCATTCTTTGTTTCATACTTTTATTTCCTTCTTTCTTTCTCTTATCTTTCCTTTCTACTCTCTTACCTTTCCTTCCTTCTTTCTCTTACCTTTTCTACCTTTCTAATTTCTTTCTCTTACCTTTACTTCCTTTATTTCTTCATTCCTTCCTTCGTTTCTTTCTTTTCTTTATTCCTTCACTCTCTTACCGTTTCTTTTTTCTTATCTTTCCTTTCTTTCTTTCTTTTTTCTTCTACTTTCCCTTTCATCTATCTCTTTCCTTCTTTACTTTCCATCCATCCTTCCCTCCTTTCTTTCTCTCTCTTTCCACACCACCCTTATTTTATTATTTGTTTTCCTTCTTTCTTTTTTCTTACCTTTCCTCCCTTCCTTTCTTTCTTTCCTTCCTTCCTTCCTCTCCCTCTCTCCATTGAGTTCTAGGTGTTTAATTTGTCTCGCCTCTTATCAACACTGAAGTCCAATGTCAGCTCTATGGCGCCCCCCCTCTTCCATCAGGCGGCGGCGGGAACTGCAGCACGCGGCAGGCAAGCGCGCGGCGAGGGACTGCAGCTGGAGACACAATAACACGGCGGGCAGCACAGGTAAGCAGCTCGGACTCCTTTTCTCTCTGATTCTACATGAAATTCGTTTATTTTATAATCTTTATGTGCTTTATTCGACGTGGAGACGTGCGAACTGTCCTTGACGTGCGAGTCGGCGTGTTTATAACCGCGTTATCCTCTATATATTAATATATTTAGTGTCGCCTGGGGTGGGAGAGGTTGGGCCCGAGCTGCTGTAACGGTTAAAAATGACCGCTCGGTGCTGAATAGAGAATTAAATTAGGTTTTACCTTTCAGAGGAGGGTCCAGACTGAGGCTGGGTAGCAGTGTAACGGCATTTAGACACTAATGTTTACCGCAGAGCCTTCCTTTTCTCCTTTAAACGCGGTGTTTGAGCAAAAAACGACGTTTTTTCGTCTCGAAAAAATGCTACTATCATTGTTTTTATGCTGGTCCATTGCTCATTGTACCGTTTCCTAATGAAAGAAGAGAGGCTTACAAAGACAAAAGCCTTGCACAAGGCATGGATGCTTGATGTTATTTTCTGAATAACGCAGAATTGTTGGCACCTGAGATTGCCATTTTCCCCTTAATAGAATTGTGCAGGTTTGATGAGTCTGGAATCAGCCTCTAATTCTAATTTTTTCGTTCCACCTTAAATGGTGCAGCAGTTCAATGGTAAATGCTGCACCTTTTAAGGTGGAATGGAAAATCTGAATTGGAAACCAGCCTTAAGCCTCGTGCAGCCATGATATCCCAGCTCCCCTTGTGCTGCTCATCTGCCATTACAGAGCCAAGCCCATGGAGCTGTGAAATGATGGTGCACATCAGACCCTTAGACGTCTGGTGTGGAAGGGTGGGGGCTGCGAAGGGAGATGGGGGAATGCTATGGGCACCATCCGCCAGCAGCCTCCAGGTGAGATTGCTCTTTGTCAACAGCAGGTGACCACCCTGAGCCTCCTCTAGGTCTTGCAGCTCAGGGAATGTGAAGGGAAGGCCGCTGGACTGGAGAGACACACCCCTCCTGCGATTACAGGACCCACCGATCCAGTTAGATTGGAGAGGACTCTCTTGGAGAAGATGCCGTTTAGGTCTGACCGCTCAGAGCTGTACATGCCCAATCCCCTGGCAAAGCCAGGGTAATTTAATTTATTTTGCTCGGGCACAGATGTACTAGGTGTAACGTAATTAAATCCACCAGTTAGGGGGGTTTTCCCCAAACACCTACTCTTAAGCCAATTAGCAGGACTGCCAGGGGCCAGTTATTTATTCTACTCGTGCAAAAGCCTGTTGTTATGTCAAAGGCACTTTAGTCATCTCATTTAAAATTGAATAATTAATGCAAAACCAGATTGCATTTGCATATTTTTATTATATGCTTTGGGATTAGTAGGTCCTGTAGTCCATTAACCAAAGAGTTGTTTTGTTAACAGATCAGCCATGGTTGATCTACAGCAATGGTTCTTGTGGCCCTCCCGAGGGCCATAAGTTGGCACTAAGGGGGTTGTGAAAAAAAATTCAGTTATGTCTCTGCGTATGTTTTGTTATTTTGTTCAGTTTACTTTGGCTAGTTCTAAAAAAGCAGGAGCTGTTTAAAAATGCTTTAGGGTAAACATTATTTAGTTTTAATACATGCAGTCTCGAATTATGGCAGTTCAGAGCCCAGTCATTAAGCTATCTGTAAGGTCATTAAACAGTGTGTCTCTCATATGAAAAGGTCAGCAATAGCGGCAGAGAAGGCCAGCAAAATGGACAAAGTTCTGGTTGAAATGGGATCCTTAGACCCAAAATGTTTGAGAACTGTTTTTATTGGATTTCAAAGGGAGTATGAAAAAAGTAACAATCAATGGGTATTATTAGGCAATGTGGGGTGAATATATAACTCACACTCCATATATAACTATCTTACGTTTCTCTTTTTTGTATTATAGAGGTCATCTTATGAATGAGTATGAAAGCCACAAACACTTATTCTGGTGTACATTGTCATTTTCAACCTCTCTCCCTATACCATATACTCTCCCTTTAAGACCACTATATATAAATGAGCTCTCTTCTGATTAGCTGCCCTGTTTTCTGCCTCTATCAAAATGATGAAAGTAAGCAGAAAACAGTCCTTATAACTTGAACATAAATGGGCAGAGTTAAACAGCTGAATATGTAAATAACAGGGTTATCAATTTAAAATGGGCTAAATTCATACACTTGAACTGTTCAGAATTGACTCCACCACTAATGGAGCTCATGGGTATTTGCCACCATCTGAGGTGATCATTTTTAATGGTGGCTAAGTCTTGCAAAAATGCCTTTTTTCTTCCGAAAGCCTACGCTGATACGGGCAGTCTCTCAAAGAGAATAAACTTTCTGACACAGCGCCATCAGTGGCACTTCTCCAACCAGCATTCCTGCATGAGCGCTTAATTGGAATGATGGTACTGAAGGAGGAGTTTAGCTTGTTTTCAGCACCCCCTCCTCAGCACCTCCTCAGACAAGCTGGCATGACAGATAGGATGTGTGCCACGGGTGCCGAGCTTCATGTCATTCAAAGCAGAAGTGCAGCTGCAGAGACCTAGGCAATCACCCCTCCCAACAGACAGAGCCTCAACGACTAGAACTCCAGTGTTCCACTATTGCAAACACACATGGCCCGCAGCAGCCTTTGAGGAATGCCCCTCTGATTGGTCAGATTCTTTTATCACCTATAGGAATGATAGTTATGAACTGCCATGCCAATAAAAAAGCTGAAACCTCCCAAATATAAGGTCAAATATATGTGATAACATGGACTTGAATATGGGCCCACACTTCAGTTAATCATTCATTTCTAAATTAGTTACTGAACAATTCACAATAGTTGAAGAATACGTAGATCATCGTAGTAACTGCATTTCATACAAGATTCTGAATAATGTGTGGTAGATACTGAATATTTCATAAAAATGACTATATAATTCATAGTAGTTACTGAATAATTTGTGGTAGTTACTGAATAATTCATAGTGGATACTGAATATTAATAGCATATGCTGAATAATTGCTGAATAGTTATTGAATAATTCATAATAATTACTACATTTGTAGTTTTTACTGAATAATGCAAAAATAGATTCTGAATAATGTACAGTCGTTAAATAATTCATAGTGGGTACTGAATAATTAATAGTAGATGCTGAATCGTTTTTTGTAGTTACTGAATAATTCATAGTACACTGATTAATTTATCGTAAATGCTGTATAATACATAGATGCTGAATAATTAGTCATAGTTACTGAATAATGCATAGTACATAGTGTTCAATTTATAACAGATACTGATTAATTCATAGTAATGACTGAGTAGTTCAGCAGTTATTCATAGTAGATGCTGAATAACAAGTCTGTAGTTTTAAAGGGTAATCCATATGAACTAAAACACATTGATAATAGTTATAGTCCAGGTATTAAAGACTACATCCCTGTGGTTCTCCTTCATTGAGGAAAATCGAAATTGGGCAATCCTGCCGTCTGAGTCTGAAGCACATTCTAAGAACAGTCTCATCATAAGAAGTTATAAAACCGCGAAGCTGACATAACTCCAGCATTGCGATGCTTTCTCATGGCAGCCAGTCTCCAGCCTGACTGCTGTCGGACCGCTGAGCTGCCTGTAAATAAACAGCGCAGTCTTGCTTAAAGCAGTTTGCTATACAAGTGCTCATTTAGACATTTGCAGCATCTCTCCACGGACCTCCATCAGAACCGCTGCTTGGAGAAAGTATTCATGCACGCAAGGAGGAGGGAGTATGGAGAGAGGCAGAGAGGGAGAGAGTGAAGTAGAAAGGAAAAGAGCGATGCTGAGTAAAACCAGGTCAGAGATTCAGGGGCAGTCAACCGTGGGGACAGCATCCCAGACCCCAACCAAAACCCCCGCCACACACACACACACACACACTGCATGCCAGCAGAGAGCAATGTTTCGTGGTGCAGTACCGGGTAAAGAAGCCAGATAGCCCCTCAAGTGGTTGTGTGCGACTCACGCATGCCGTTCAGCAATGAGTCAAACATGACATCAACCATGTAGTGCATATTTGAAGCCCAAACTCCAGATTACTGCTTGGTCACCAGTTGCATAACATCTTGATCTCGTAAGTAAAATAACATGTATTTGCTAATAACTTAAACCCAATGAGCAGGCATTACTTATATGAACATGGTGATAATTATGGTGACCCAGCTGGGGAACTGTATCCACTTACATAATTTTTCTAGGGCGGATGCAGTCTTATGCAAAAGTTTGAAGAGCCTTGTGACAATGACATCATGCTTTAGTTGCAAATGAGTTAACACATCCTCTAGAGCAGAGGTCCACATACCACCGGGCCACCAAGTCGTTTGGTATCGGGCCGCACAGAAAGACAGAAAAAAAATATTTTATTGATTATTAGACTCTGAAAGAGCTTTTATTTTGAAAAACACTCATCTCAGTCACGTGATACGGTACATCAAAAATTTAGCCCACAAGCTATAAAAATGAGTAAGAAACAAATGTCTTTGGGGAGCTTCTTCGTATTTTTACGCACTTTGTTTTTGGTTGTATCTATACCAGTCCATGAAAATATTTTTCTGGTCCGTGGCACAACCTGGTCCGTGGCACAAAAAAGGTTGGGTGTCGCTGCTCTAGTGTTTATTTAGAGGCCCCTTATCCCACATTATGCCTGCTCATTCCTGTGTGTATTTTTATGTGTCCTCATGTACTAAAAACAGGCTAATTTTATCCTTAGAATTAAACAGCCTGTTTTTGTTACTGCGCCTTTAAAACGTGATTGGGTCCTAAAAATGTGATTATCTGCCCTGTATTGTGTATCTCATCCATAGCAGCCCACTTAAGAAACACTCCCTGTAAATGAGCAGGGCTAAACTGATGTAGACTGAACAGGCAGGTTCATGGAAAGCTGGGTTCAGTTGACATCACAAAAACACTGGGTTCAAAACACTTTGTTTTCAGCTTTGTTTCTGCAGAGAAGTGTTTTATTTGACCCTTTAAGCCTGCTTGCCCAGTACATTTGATTAATTTCTTCAGATTTACCAAAAAACAGAATACTATTGGCAGAGGGGGCCTAAGTGCAGCGCAGGAACCATTTTCAGTGATCGCATGAACATTTCAAGCTTTATCAGATGAGCACTGTGTAGATTCATTAATTATTATACTGCACCACCAGAGCTGTTCTGCATACCTGAACCTGAATAGTGATCTGCGCGCTGCGGCACTGCTCTTAGCAAGGAATTAGGCCAAGCCATCTTTGTGCATTTTCCAAAAAGCTCAACTGAAGGTGGAGTGCATGATTTTTGTACACCCTTAGAACTGGGCCAAGAATGAACCCTTAGGCGGTGTTCCTTAAGAGACACACCTTTACTGTACTATATGCCTAGTGCAACAACACACATGCAAACAAACAGGCCGTACCGTCATACCGTCATATTATACGCAAACGTGGTCTGTAAATGTGTTATAACTAGCAATAAATAAATAAAAGTGAAATTGCTAACCACTACCTCATCGACAAACTTAAATTTGTGTGTTTGCCTGCCTGTTTGCGAAACAGAAATTTTACCAGCGTTACTACAACCAGTAATGTGTTACCACGGCCAGAAGTTGGCAGTGATGAACAGAAAAGCTGTTTGCCAACCACCAACAAAGGAAGAAAACCCCAGTAAAATATGTTGGGCACTGCCAGATTAGTACTACTGCATAGCCAAGAGCACAAACATGCAAAAGCAACAAATTTTGCCCTCCAAGTTGTGATTTCTTGATTTGAAAATGTGAACAAAAATGTGTGCAAATATTTGAAATGTGAATTCATAATTTTAGATCCAAATTCATTGCATCCCTTTTTTCAGTGCAGTCACAAGCTCTCAAAATGAGCACCAGGATCATGACATCACTGCCACCATCTGTGTGTTAAATCATCGATGGTATACGCCAGAAGTTCTTCTGCTTTCAGCCACACGCAGACGCTTTACGATCTGAGAAAGTGTGTGTTTCAGTGTCTAATGAGTGCCAAGCTGTGTGTTGTGCCCTAATCCTGGTGCTGTGTCAATATCATTGTTGATCTAGTGCTGTCTGTCAGCACACCACCCCCTCCGCTCTCCTGCTTTGGTGTGTTTGGTGTTTGTAGAAAAAGCCGGTCCAAGTGTACATTCCCAGGCCATACATAGACATGCTTGACACTTTAATGCCTGCTGGCCCATCCCTCCAATAAAACTCCTAACAAAAGATGCCTCCCTGTGCAGTTAGCAGGTGTATTTTAACTGTCTTTGGAGATGAGGCCCAGTAGTCTTGGAAATTTCTATAGTAGGGCAAGACTGAAACAGGTCTGCCTGCTTTTGATGTCCTGCTGTTAGATAAGTGCCAGACTGAAAACCTCATTTGGCTCCATAGAGAAGCAACAGAAGAGTGAAAGGTCGTCTCTGAGGTGCTGGACACTTTTGCCAACTCCACATGTTCTGCAGAGCTTGTGTTGACTTTAGCTGCGCATAAACCAGGTGAGATATTTCCCACTGGCTATAGACTGACCACTCTGCTTCATTCCACTTTCTCATTTTCTCTCTCTCCTTGATACTCACTCGTTATGTTTAGTTGACTATAAACACAGGTGCAGCCCGAAAGGTGAGCGATTAGTGCATCGCAGGCTCTTTCTTCTTACCCTGATGGGAAAAACAATCATTTACTGTTTACGGATCTACAGTTTTAGCTGATGTGTACTGGGTTGCTCACACACAGATCTCTCAGGTCTGCTGGAGTAAAGAGTACTCTGTACTTCACAAGGAAATCTTCTTAATCCAGGACGCTTAGAGGCCTGGAAATGCCTATCCTGGCTTGTCTAGACAGTGGAGAAAGTAAGGTTAAGCTTTAATGCCAGAGCACACCGACCTTACAAACACCAAAAAACACCAACATTCTGGAACCAGTTTTGGAATGTTTAACTGCTAAACCATATTAACCCATGTGAATGGTGGGGGGTGGCAAATGGAGAGAACATTCCAGAACAGTGTGAATGTAGGAGAATATTTTAGAACAGTGAAATAGTGGAGAACATTCTAGAGCAGCATGAGAACAATTAGATTCAAGCTATAATAAAATATCTGCTCTTTTTTGTCAGAGCCCATTTTGCCACCCCCCGCCCTCTCAATCAACAATAACAATCGCCAACTCCATCACTCCTGTGCGTATGCATCCCAGGGGCCCTCAGAGCACTGTGGAAGCCACTAAGCTCACCTAGTTTTGTGTGAGGGGTTATTAAGCAAGGGCTTTCCATTTTAACCACCTGCAGCAACTCTTAAGTATGTGCCCTGAGAAAGCATTCTTTCTAATGAAGGAACTGCACCATCCCCACCTTTTCGATCACATGTCTGGACTTGGACGTAGAGGTCCGGGAGAATGTACACAAGAGAGGGGGAGATTATCCCTCAGGGCAAATGTATGTTTATGTAAGAATTTATCTAGAGGGCAGGGCTCTCCCATACCCATGTTGTGTGTGTGTGTGTGGCTGACATGTTGGAAAGCATAAGAGAGAGGGGAATAAAAGGATTTTTTGCGAAAGGGTGGGAAATATTAATGTGTACCTCCAGTTACTTTTTTTAGACCCGTGTCATTATCACATGCAGTAAAAAAGGGGGAAAGACTATAAAAGTGTAGTTATATAATCATGATGAAACCATGTAGTGTGTAGTCTTATTTTAGTCCACTGCCACATTTAATCCCATCAACCTAAGGGACTGGGGCAGGTGCGTCTTTTCTGTGTACGAAAAAAGTTGCAAGCGGCTAAGTCGAGCCAGTTGAAAATTAAAGGGCCCTGATCATAAAAAAAAACTAAATATCCTCCACTTTTTTTAAATGAATGAGGATATGGGCCCTTAAAGAGACATTTGGCATGTGATCTCATTGAAAATTTAATATATTTACAACCATCCCAGCACTCTTCTGCTTTTTCAGAATGCAATCAAAAACGGGATGTTTCACTCTGTAGTTGTCTGTACTTCTGAGTGAGCTTCAAGTGGGTTGAAGCAGGTTTTAAGTAGCAGCCTATTGACTGAAAAGCAGTTAGTGGTCCTTATGTGTTTATCTTTTTGCACTGAACTAGGTGGTGGCTGTCCAGAGGAAGAGTTGGCTGTTGGTGTGGGAGACTCACACTGGCCGCTCTATTTTAGTTAGCATGTTCGTAACCCTAAGCTAGGTCTACATGTTTGTGTATAAATAGACGCTTAGCACAGGCCCACTGGCTCTATTTACAATGAGTTTGTGTCAGGCTGGCCGAAGAGGCCGAACTTTGTGAATGATTTCTATTGACCCTGAATAACCGCTGTTCCGAAAGGTAGAGCACTCGGTAGCAGGGAATGGTGCAATGACTTGCCGTTGTTAGCGCAGAGGGTTCTATATTCTTGAATGCTTGGACTTGTATGGATTTAACCCGTTTTAAAGCCAGACTCAATTGGAATTTGACCATTTTTCTCTATTTGCACTGATTTCTTTCACATTTGAGAGGCAAGCTGTTCTCCAGGCAAACTGCTCACGAGTTCTCTCCTGCTCTCTCTTATGTCCCCTTTCCTTTTTTACGTCTTCCCCCCAATCCTGCCTCCCCTCTCATCCCCCGACCTTCACAGTCTGATCCTGACTTGCTATGGACCAGCAGCACGACTTACTTGGCTCTTCACCCAACAGCCACTACAGCACCAACGCCATGGCAACCTCCCTTGCTGGTATGACCATCAACGACCATCACCATGGCAACCAGTTCCACAAGGAGAATGGCGTCGCTGTGGGGCACATGGGCCCCGGAGACGGGCTGATGAAAGGTGAGGCAAATGCTGTGGAATTCAGTCTAAACAAAATAAACAAAAGCTCACTCACTGAACTGACTATCAGACAGAGGCTACCGGGTAAATCTCACAACAGGATGTGACACAGTTACATCACAGCAGTCTGGGGGACATTTTGCCTTTCTTTGAGTATTATCTGGCTTTCATGGATACCTTTCAATAAGGCAAGAAAAAGTCCCTGCAAATGTTTTGTGCTAATCCATCAGGTTTATTTAGCATCTCTTCATCAAGGTGGAGCATTTGAAATCGTGGTTTAGGAGACAGAACTAAACTTCAGCGCTACAAGCAGAAGCTGAACAGCACCAGGGCTGATACTTGCAATGCAGGACTGATCTCGGATCAGATTCTTCTATAATTATCTTGGTAGTTGTCACAAAAACAGATTCTAGATCAGTGTTCCTACTCTTGAGGTGGTGTTGTATATAAATCGTTCGGCAACACTCTGGAGTGTAGTTCATTTTTGCAGTTTACAGTAAGTCATTAACCACATTCAAAAAAGCATTTATTTTTAAAAGACTTTGGTGACTATCCACTTCTAGTGTTAACAGCATTAGCCTTGAAGCTGCAGAACTAAACTAAAGGAGGTAAATCTGGACTTTAAAAATGTCTCTGCTGATCAACTACATTTGGGGTTGGTGGCAAACTGAGTAAATTTGTTTTGTTGTTAAACCGTTTATTTTTAACATCTGAAAGGTTTGAAATTTTATGGGCACTGACATGACAGCAAGGGTTGGCTTTGAAATTACTCAAACAACGTTCTGTTTAATATGTAGAGGTATCAAACAGAAAGTTGGAAAATCATGCTAATTAACAGGAAATCATGCTAATTTACAAGTGCAAAGTGTCTCCATATTTTTGACAGGCACTCTGTGTCTGTGCTACATTTTCAGGCTAAATAAAGAGAAGAGAAAGTGGAATTGTCTGTGAAGGAGACACTGTCCTCAACAGGCTGCCAAAATAGCTCTGACTATTAAGTCAGATCAGACTCTGTTGATGTGTACTACCTTGTGCCAGCGTGGTGTAACGGGAACATTGTTATGACAGATAAATCAGATAAAATCAGACTTATATCTTGGCTGGAAGACCCATGGAGAATCAAATGATGTGACACTACAGAGAAATGAATCTTTGTACCTAATAATTTATTCAACATCATTAAGAAACTCATTAGCATGTCATTTGTTCATGATATCTCATGTAGGCAGCTCTGTTAAATTACACCAGTCCCGAATTAGCATAGTTGCTAACTCCTGCTGCTTCTTATGGAAATGTTTCACAATAAACCTGTTTATGAATACGTTTTATGAACTGGTTTAGATGTGCCATAGGTTATAACGTCTTTACTGTTTACTGTAGGTTTTCTATAATTGGGATGAAAGTGTCTATACTGTATTTGTTAGAACTATCCTTTAAATCTTCTGTCTGGTTCCTGCTGTGGTGGCGGGGGGCTTCCTGATGTAGTTATTTGTTTTAATCTCTTTACATAAAGACAACAAGGCCCTGCTTGACTGGATCCTCAATCCAGGCTTTGCAGCTGTGTGCATTGCTCTGTAATCCAGGCATCTGGGTCAGGCTCCTTTCAAAACACCCGTTCTTGTGTAGTATCTGGTACTGATTCAGGCCTGCCCTTAACCATGATCTTTGTGTATTTGTGCGACTGTATGACCTTCTGAAAAACACAGCAGTCTTTAGTGGGCTTGAGCGAATTAGGAGGGCAACAAGGGCCCATCAAGTCTGAAACATCCCATTCTGAGGTAGAACAAAGCACAACCTTGTTTTTTATAACTTTGAAAGTTTGTGAATTGAATGGTATAAAATTGTGAAAAAAAATATTTTACAGCAAAATCTATTAATACTTGGACTCCTCCCAACATCAGAAAAGACTTAAAAGGAGTACGTCTGCACTAGGACTGATACGATTACTTGATAATAATCGATTTTCTTCATCATTAGTGGGATTATTATTAGATTTGAATGATTAGCGTTTTCATTTTAAAGATGTGTTTTGCAATGTGCACATTCCCCACAAGGGGAAGTTTATATTAAAAATGAAAAAAAATTAAATATACAATAACATTTTTGTTAATAAGAAGAAACCTACACTAACAGAATCTCATAAATGTGCATGTTTGTAGATACACGTTTCTCGTATATGAAGTAAAAACAAATGTTTGTTATGAATTGCATGGATATGATCGGTTTAATAAACAAAAATGATCAGTAGATAAGTAGCCCATTATCTATCTATATTTCAGAAATCAAAAAAATGCATCTAAATTTACTGACCGTGCATAGACCTACACTTGCCGTAAAGCAAAAGTAACACCAATGCAATTATTCGTTTTAAGCTGTGTTAAATCTGTTATTCAAACTTTTGTGTCATAATAATAATTCAGCATAATTTTTCAGCATCAAACAAGAGCATAAATTAGTTTCTATGAAAACAGGAAAATCAAAGCTTTGTCTGTAATCAGTCATAACTTACCCCCATTGCAATTGAAAATTACCTGCAATGAATTGACATAAAACATAAACTTCTTGTTTACTTCCTACTATGAGTCTTAGCAATGTTGGTAGTCTAATGTAATGGTTGGCTAATGGTTGTAGCTACTCATGAGTCATGGCTAAAAAAATTGAATGAATCAGCCCCCCTCAGTTTATGATCCCCACCGGACCGCTGACAGTTATGCAACTGTTTGCATCCCTGTCTTATTTAGTCAAGCAGTAACAACCGTGCCACTTGTTTGTTCAGTGGGGTCTCTGTTAACCTGCTCTTGCCAGCTCAGAACAGGCTAATCAGTGCTCAGATCCTCTGATCAAGCATCCTACTGCTGCAGCATTAAGCTGAAAATTAATGCTGTAACATGATCAAGCAAAGCTAGAATCAGCTTAGCTTTTTAAGCTAACATAACTGCCTGTGCACAGTCTGCCCCTTTTCTGTTTTTGTGTCGACATAAAGGACACGAGGGGGCGCGGGGGGTGGGGCGGGGGGCATGTAGTCATGGTACCAACTGACAGGCTCTCGCAAGTCTGCCAGTTCCACACACAATGGCTTCCGTTGTGTCATTGCACATTCACATGCTATAAGCACAGCCATAATGTTCTCTCTTCATCCCTCCGTGACCCCTGCCCGCCTTAGTGCGTAGCTTAGCTTTCCCCAGTCTGCAGCCCTCACTAGTGCACACTTTCCCCATCTTGCAGCACACCAGGTGGAAAGACTCCACAGATTCCACACCAAAGCCTAATGACACAAACGAGAGTGAGTATGTTGTGAAGTGTAGAATTAGAGTGTGGTAGAACTCTAAAAGTTGCAAGTAGTGCAGTAGCGCATACAGTCTTGGAAAAAGTCTGGGCACCCCTGCTCAGTTTAATAATAATAAGGGACACACTTCTGCACATTTTGATACAGAATTACTTCTGTTTATTTGCTGAAATAAGTTATGGCTGAGCAACAGTTATGGCACATTTGATATATATGTTAAGTATCATACATCTAAACAAATGTGTGCTAAATTACAAAAAAAAAGCCTTGTTTAAGTTCCCTGTAGAAAATTGCCCTTTTAATTTATCACCTAGAAAATGTACAAAACGTAGTTTGGGGGTGTTCAGCCTTTTGCATAGAACTCAGTGTTTACTGTAGGTAACGACAAGCGAGGTTTGGTGTGGGGCCAGTCTTTACAAACCAGGGGGTTCTCAGCCAATTTCTGTCAACCATGGGAGTGGAGAGGAGTGAAGTTGCAAGGACGGTAGGTGACCGAGCAAATTTTGGTCGAACACAGGGTTGTGTGTATGCTATTAGCAGTAGTCATTTTACCGGGCAGGGGCAGGAATTGGCCTACAAATGTAGACTTGATGCAGCTCCCTTGTTTGCTTAGAAATAACTGTTGTTGAATTGAGCAAATTTTGAGCAGAATGTCCTGTATTACAGGAGGTTGAACCCTTACCCGTGTTTGATGCTTGAGGGTCCATCTCATGTTGACCTTAATTTCACTTACATTTGTTCATCACAGGCATTTCCCACCTTCTGAGTGATTCACGTGTCCCTGTCTCTTGTCTGTGACCAACCATAAAGTCTTTTATTGCAGAGGATGAAACACCAACCAAGCCAAGTGAAGATGAGCTTTTATCGAAGACTGAGAGTGCCAAAGCAAACAGCGCCCTCTCTGGTGAGGAGGTGCTGTGTGACATGAATTTAACATGAAATGTCCATATCAATGGCACAAACAAGGCTGTATGAAAAGATTAAGGGTGTTTTTGAGTTGCTCCTCATGCAGTATTTCTGGTACCATTTGTACAGATTGCACATTCTGCATCTTATTAATTTGCTTTACTTCATTTTTTAGGCTGCTCCCTTAATATACTGAGTATTTGCTCAGTCCTCATGGGGTTAATCTTTCAAATTTACTAATCTCCAACTTTTTAAAGTTTTGTTTAAGTTTTGTTTAAGTTTCCAGTATTGTACTACATTTTCGGCCAGCATGGATTTGCATGTGAACTAATAAATGTATTTATCTAACTATTATTTTCCAAGCCCACTTTTCCAACAGAGTTTAATAATATATAAATGAAAGTAATTTTAAAATGATTAAATGATCATTTTTAAATGATTTCCATGGTTATCAAGCAGAGCTAATTGATGTTCTAATTTACATGATTGGACTATCAATGGCAAGTTTGCTACTACAGCAAACAGTCAAAAAACCTGAAGCCATGCATGATGTACATCAGGCCTATTCAACTAGCGGCCCGCAAGCCAGATACGGCCCTTTTGAAATTTTTTATGGCCCACAAGACTGCCAGTTATTCGCAGTGTGTGATTCGTGTGATATAATAAAATTATGGGTTTTGGATCATGATTGGCTGGTAGTCCCCCCGTTACTTTTGCCAAGATTGGTTGTATACAATTAGCCCATCCAAGCACAAAGTTGCCATACTATTAGGCAGGGCCCACTAGGCTGTTTTGTCCCGAAGGGGTGGTGTTGGGGGGTGCTGATGGCATTCCGTGCCTGCCCAAATTTATCATCGGCCGTGGGGGGAGGGTACTGACGGGATTCCGAACCGGCCCAAAATTACCATCGGTCCACCGGGCCAGTCCAGCACTGCTATTAGCCAATCTCAGCCAAAAGAGGCAGGATTTGTCAGAAAATGGGTGTGTTAAAGAAAAGCAGAGCAGAGCGTAAAACGCTGGCAGAAACGGAAGAGGGAGGAGAACCGTTAGGCTGACGAAAACAGGTGAGAGCATTAAAAAGGTCTGTTTATCCTCTGAAGAACTTGACGTTTAGAAATAATGGTGTTTGTGCTTTAACCTGAGACGAGAAGACAATCCAGTCACACACACAGCAAGGGGAAAACCTTTGTAGTTTTAGCTCGGTGCTGTATCTGCTCTAGCAATTTTAACGGTCAGAGTTCTCGTTTAGAACCGGACGCCGTTAAAATGGCTATTTTTATGGTAAAAGCGGCACTGACATAAAGTCCATAAACAAAAAAGACTGATCCGGGCCCTAAATGTGTTCAATGTAGCAAAATATAAATATGGACCTTGGTTAAAAAGCTCCTTATGTGAAAGTATTAAAGTTAAAGAAAATGGATA